>CM065372.1:26120592-26220592 GCA_033032245.1 Poecilia picta
AGAAAGCTAATCAAATAACCTGTAAAATTATTTAAATCTTAGATCTGTGATGTAAGACGCTGGTTCTGCTCTTGAACCGCTGCTAGCTACAGGCAGTAACATTTAATATTTGGCACGGAGCCGCTTCTGCTCCACCTGTTAGTGACTCTGACCGAACCTCTTTAAAGCTGCAGCATCTAACTAAAAAAATACATTTTACATGCGTACTAAAACTTTCGCTGTCCTAACATGAGACAGATAATCTCTAAAAAATAATCGATCTCCTCCCTGTTCTGCCGGAAACAGTCAATCAGAACTAGCAGTAACCAGCTAGCCGCTATGCTAACAGGAAGTTTTCATTCAGTAACTCTGAAATGTTGATTGATCCTGTTTTTGCCTTTGAATGTTATGTTTTATACTTGAATTTTTTGTCAATTTTGAGAGGTGCAAGTAGGAGCTTAATCAACATTTTTCTGACTCTCCACAGGTTTTTGACTACTATTTAGCTCAGGTTAGCGTTGATGCTAATGTTGAGCATCAGAACACTTTTCTTACTTATTAGCAACATTTCATATAATGAATGGAGTAAGTAATGACAGACAACACGCTACTGATTCCAAACATGGAACTGATAGCAGTCATGCTAACATTAGCATTTTGGCTAATTTCACCTTATGTGTTAATTTTAACAAAATTAATGGTGCAAGTACAGCTTCATCAACATGTTTTTGACTCTCCACAGGTTTTTGACTACAATTTAGCTCAGGTTAGCATTGATGCTAATGTTAAGCATCAGAACGATTTTCTTGCTTAATACCAATGTTTCATATACTGAATGGAATAAGTAATGAACGTTTTATTAAAAATCCGACGGGCACACTTTGGCAGGCCCTTTAAAATTTCTGCGGAATTTTCTAGTTAGGGCCTGCCATTGCAATGCATAAGGAGAGCAGTGACTGACCTGCGAAGCAGGTCAGTCACTGCCTCCATGCATTTGCATGGCAGGCACTTCTTATTCTACACCCAATAGAACACTTAAACCTTTATATTTTATTATATATTATTCTTCCGCACCGTTAATGCGGCTCGTACCGCTGCGTGCCCACCCACAAAAGTGGTATCAAATCGTGCGGCTCGGTGCCGAGAAGGGAGCTATTACTTTTGTTGGGATTCTGACTTAAAATGACGACAAAATTAATAAAAACGAAAAAATTGGAGATTGAGGAACTCGCAGCATCAGTAACCTTTCTGTCTGAAACACACACACAGGACTCCTGATGGCTTTCTGAAAAACTGTGTTTAACTCGCCTCACAGGCATAAATATTGCCCTATTGGTCTAAAACTTGGTCAGAACATAGATACACATCCCTGCTCCCGTAAAATGTTTTCAAAAATTTCCTAGGGCTTATGGATTTTTGTCAGGGTCCTTCAGACTGGCGCTGGGTGTCTCCCAAGTATAGAAACGGAGAAGAGGATTTTCCCGCTCTTTGTCTCCTCACAGCTGCGGGGCATTAATTACCATAGTAACGGGTTCCAGCCAGCGGCAGCCATTACTCTGAGAGACAGCAGAGAGTATTTCCTGTGACTATTGATATTTTCTTTAGATAAAATTATTATTTCTCTGAATTTTTCAGTGTGAAATGACATCCTTAGTATGAAGGCTGAAAGATTTAGACAAATAAACTATTATAGACTGTCTTTATTTTTTTAATATTTTGTACCGTGAGTGACAACATGTGCAAGCTTCAGTGTCGGTCTGAAGCTCGTTAATCATTAACAGTGTCAATTAGCGGTGCGCTGCGATCGTTGTCTCTTGTTGCCAATAACCTGCATGTGCAGCTGGACTCACAGCGGCGGAGCTCGTCAAAATATATCAACACAATGAAGCAAAATATATCAACACAATGAAGCTAATACTTGACGCAGATTGGCTACATCGAGGCTCACTGCAGTAAAAAAAGACATGGAGGATCAGACAGCCGGTAAAGCAGCGCGCAGCTACAAACACTCACCCGGATTAGCATGACGGTCAGAAAGCTAATCAAATAACCTGTAAAATTAATTACTCCGCTCAGCCGGAAACAGTCAATCAGAACTAGCAGTAACCAGCTAGCCGCTATGCTAACAGGAAGTTTTCATTGAGTTACTCTGGAGTGTTTATTGATCCTGTTTTTGCCTTTGAATGTTATATTTTATACTTGAATTTTTTGACAATGTTGAGAGGTGCAAATAGGAGCTTAATCAACATTTTTCTGACTCTCCACAGGTTTCTGACTACTATTTAGCTCAGTATAGGCAGCTGTACTATCACAAACGGGCTCAGAGAGGTCACAATGCATTGTGGGAAGAATACATATTTCCTGTGATTATTCATATTTTGCTTGCATAAAATTATTATTTCTCTGAATTTTTGAATGTGAATTAAAATACTTAGTATGACGCTTGAAAATTTTCAAGAAAAAAACAATGACCTCTTTATTTTTTTTTTATTTCAGACCGTGAGTCAGGAGGACATGTCCAAAGTTTATATAGATGTCAGTCTGGTACTGAATTTCATTGAACAATGAGTTCAGCTGTTGATTGTTGCTGTGAATCAGATCAGCCACAGAAATGTGGTGATGGATCTGGCAAAAGCTTCAGTCATTAGCAACACAGGCAACTGTGTCTTCAATTGGAAGGTTACAGGTTAGACTCCTGCTTTCTCTAGCACATGTTACTGTGCCCCTGGGCAAGGCACCCAAGCTCAAATAGCCTACTAAGCTGCATATCAGTGTGTGAATGTGGGACTAGCCTGAAGCAATTTGATTTGTCAGAAATAGTCAAATAAATTGCTATAAGTTCAGTCTATTTACCATTTAAAACCCATCAGTTTATGTAATACTGATTTGCAATAAGCCATTTCTACAGTGTTAATCTATGCACTGCCATAGGTACGGCTATAGTATTAACAGTCTAAATCACATTTTACAACTGGCTTGTGGAAGCCAGAGCATTAGCATTTTTAGACTACAATTTAGCTCAGGTTAGCGTTGATGCTAATGCTGAGCATCAGAATGCTTTTCTTATTTATTACCAATGTTTCATATACTGAATGTAGTAAGTAATGACAGACAACATGATAGTGATGCTCCACATGCTACTAATAGCAATCATGCTATTATTAGCATTTTGGCTAATTTTAGCTTATGCAACATACTAAATGGTACGAGTGCAGCTTAGTGTACATGCTTCTGACTCCCTGCAGGTTATTGACTACATTGCATTTTTCTTTAGCATTAATGCAAATTTTTTTAGCATCATATTGCTGCGTCCAATCCGACGGGCACACTTTGGCAGGCCCTTCAAAATTTCTGCAGGAATTTTCTAGTTATTCCATATTTTTCTTCCGTCACCGTTAATGCGGCTCGTACCGCTGCGTGCCCACCCACAAAAGTGGTATCAAATCGAGCGGCTCGTGCCCGGGAAGGGAGCTATTACTTTTGTTGGGATTCTGACTTAAAATGACGACAAAAATTAATAAAAACGAAATAAAAACGAAAAAATTGGAGATTGAGGAACTCACAGCATCAGTAACCTTTCTGTCTGAAACACACACACAGGACTCCTGATGGCTTACTGAAAAACTGTGTTTAACTCGCCCTCACAGGCATAAATATTGCCCTATTGGTCTAAAACTTGGTCAGAACATAGATACACATCCCTGCTCCCGTAAAATGTTTTCAAAAATTTTCTAGGGCTTATGGATTTTTGTCAGGGTCCTTCAGACTGGCGCTGGGTGTCTCCCAAGTATAGAAACGAGGGAGAAGAGGATTTTCCCGCTCTTTGTCTCCTCACAGCTGCGGGGCATTAATTACCATAGTAACGGGTTCCAGCCAGCGGCAGCCATTACTCTGAGAGACAGCAGAGAGTATTTCCTGTGACTATTGATATTTTGTTTAGATAAAATTATTATTTCTCTGAATTTTTCAGTGTGAAATGACATCCTTAGTATGAAGGCTGAAAGATTTAGACAAATAAACTATTATGGACTGTCTTTATTTTTTTAATATTTTGTACCGTGAGTGAGAACATGTGCGCAGCTTCAGTCTCGGTCTGAAGCTCGTTAATCATTAACAGTGTCAATTAGCGGTGCGCTGCGATCGTTGTCTCTTGTTGCCAATAACCTGCATGTGCAGCTGGACTCACAGCGGCGGAGCTCGTCAAAATATATCAACACAATGAAGCTAATACTTGACGCAGATTGGCTACATCGAGGCTCACTGCAGTAAAAAAAGACATGGAGGATCAGACAGCCGGTAAAGCAGCGCGCAGCTACAAACACTCACCCGGATTAGCATGACGGTCAGAAAGCTAATCAAATAACCTGTAAAATTATTTAAATCTTAGATCTGTGATGTAAGACGCTGGTTCTGCTCTTGAACCGCTGCTAGCTACAGGCAGTAACATTTAATATTTGGCACGGAGCCGCTTCTGCTCCACCTGTTAGTGACTCTGACCGAACCTCTTTAAAGCTGCAGCATCTAACTAAAAAAATACATTTTACATGTGTACTAAAACTTTCGCTGTCCTAACATGAGACAGATAATCTCTAAAAAATAATCGATCTCCTCCCTGTTCTGCCGGAAACAGTCAATCAGAACTAGCAGTAACCAGCTAGCCGCTATGCTAACAGGAAGTTTTCATTCAGTAACTCTGAAATGTTGATTGATCCTGTTTTTGCCTTTGAATGTTATGTTTTATACTTGAATTTTTTGTCAATGTTGAGAGGTGCAAGTAGGAGCTTAATCAACATTTTTCTGACTCTCCACAGGTTTTTGACTACTATTTAGCTCAGGTTAGCGTTGATGCTAATGTTGAGCATCAGAACACTTTTCTTACTTATTAGCAACATTTCATATAATGAATGGAGTAAGTAATGACAGACAACACGCTACTGATTCCAAACATGGAACTGATAGCAGTCATGCTAACATTAGCATTTTGGCTAATTTCACCTTATGTGTTAATTTTAACAAAATTAATGGTGCAAGTACAGCTTCATCAACATGTTTTTGACTCTCCACAGGTTTTTGACTACAATTTAGCTCAGGTTAGCATTGATGCTAATGTTAAGCATCAGAACGATTTTCTTGCTTAATACCAATGTTTCATATACTGAATGGAATAAGTAATGAACGTTTTATTAAAAATCCGACGGGCACACTTTGGCAGGCCCTTTAAAATTTCTGCGGAATTTTCTAGTTATTTATTATTCTTCCATCACCGTTAATGCGGCTCGTACCGCTGCGTGCCCACCCACAAAAGTGGTATCAAATCGTGCGGCTCGGTGCCGAGAAGGGAGCTATTACTTTTGTTGGGATTCTGACTTAAAATGACGACAAAAATTAATAAAAACGAAAAAATTGGAGATTGAGGAACTCACAGCATCAGTAACCTTTCTGTCTGAAACACACACACAGGACTCCTGATGGCTTACTGAAAAACTGTGTTTAACTCGCCCTCACAGGCATAAATATTGCCCTATTGGTCTAAAACTTGGTCAGAACATAGATACACATCCCTGCTCCCGTAAAATGTTTTCAAAAATTTCCTAGGGCTTATGGATTTTTGTCAGGGTCCTTCAGACTGGCGCTGGGTGTCTCCCAAGTATAGAAACGAGGGAGAAGAGGATTTTCCCGCTCTTTGTCTCCTCACAGCTGCGGGGCATTAATTACCATAGTAACGGGTTCCAGCCAGCGGCAGCCATTACTCTGAGAGACAGCAGAGAGTATTTCCTGTGACTATTGATATTTTGTTTAGATAAAATTATTATTTCTCTGAATTTTTCAGTGTGAAATGACATCCTTAGTATGAAGGCTGAAAGATTTAGACAAATAAACTATTATAGACTGTCTTTATTTTTTTAATATTTTGTACCGTGAGTGACAACATGTGCAAGCTTCAGTGTCGGTCTGAAGCTCGTTAATCATTAACAGTGTCAATTAGCGGTGCGCTGCGATCGTTGTCTCTTGTTGCCAATAACCTGCATGTGCAGCTGGACTCACAGCGGTGGAGCTCGTCAAAATATATCAACACAATGAAGCTAATACTTGACGCAGATTGGCTACATCGAGGCTCACTGCAGTAAAAAAAGACATGGAGGATCAGACAGCCGGTAAAGCAGCGCGCAGCTACAAACACTCACCCGGATTAGCATGACGGTCAGAAAGCTAATCAAATAACCTGTAAAATTAATTACTCCGCTCAGCCGGAAACAGTCAATCAGAACTAGCAGTAACCAGCTAGCCGCTATGCTAACAGGAAGTTTTCATTGAGTTACTCTGGAGTGTTTATTGATCCTGTTTTTGCCTTTGAATGTTATATTTTATACTTGAATTTTTTGACAATGTTGAGAGGTGCAAATAGGAGCTTAATCAACATTTTTCTGACTCTCCACAGGTTTCTGACTACTATTTAGCTCAGTATAGGCAGCTGTACTATCACAAACGGGCTCAGAGAGGTCACAATGCATTGTGGGAAGAATACATATTTCCTGTGATTATTCATATTTTGCTTGCATAAAATTATTATTTCTCTGAATTTTTGAATGTGAATTAAAATACTTAGTATGACGCTTGAAAATTTTCAAGAAAAAAACAATGACCTCTTTATTTTTTTTTTTTTATTTCAGACCGTGAGTCAGGAGGACATGTCCAAAGTTTATATAGATGTCAGTCTGGTACTGAATTTCATTGAACAATGAGTTCAGCTGTTGATTGTTGCTGTGAATCAGATCAGCCACAGAAATGTGGTGATGGATCTGGCAAAAGCTTCAGTCATTAGCAACACGGGCAACTGTGGTTTTCAATTGGAAGGTTACAGGTTAGACTCCTGCTTTCTCCAGCACATGTTACTGTGCCCCTGGGCAAGGCACCCAATCTCAAATAGCCTACTAAGCTGCATATCAGTGTGTGAATGTGGGACTAGCCTGAAGCAATTTGATTTGTCAGAAATAGTCAAATAAATTGCTATAAGTTCAGTCTATTTACCATTTAAAACCCATCAGTTTATGTAATACTGATTTGCAATAAGCCATTTCTACAGTGTTAATCCATGCACTGCCATAGGTACGGCTATAGTATTAACAGTCTAAATCACATTTTACAACTGGCTTGTGGAAGCCAGAGCATTAGCATTTTTAGACTACAATTTAGCTCAGGTTAGCGTTGATGCTAATGCTGAGCATCAGAATGCTTTTCTTATTTATTACCAATGTTTCATATACTGAATGTAGTAAGTAATGACAGACAACATGATAGTGATGCTCCACATGCTACTAATAGCAATCATGCTATTATTAGCATTTTGGCTAATTTTGGCTTATGCAACATACTAAATGGTACGAGTGCAGCTTAGTGAACATGCTTCTGACTCCCTGCAGGTTATTGACTACATTGCATTTTTCTTTAGCATTAATGCAAATTTTTTTAGCATCATATTGCTGCATCCAATCCGACGGGCACACTTTGGCAGGCCCTTCAAAATTTCTGCAGGAATTTTCTAGTTAGGGCCTGCCATTGCAATGCATAAGGAGAGCAGTGACTGACCTGCGAAGCAGGTCAGTCACTGCCTCCATGCATTTGCATGGCAGGCACTTCTTATTCTACACCTAATAGAATGTCTGTTTATTATTATTATAACATCTTCTTCCATTACCGTTAATGCGGCTCGTACCGCTGCGTGCCCACCCACAAAAGTGGTATCAAATCGAGCGGCTCGTGCCCGGGAAGGGAGCTATTACTTTTATTGGGATTCTGACTTAAAATGACGACAAAAATTAATAAAAACGAAAAAATTGGAGATTGAGGAACTCGCAGCATCAGTAACCTTTCTGTCTGAAACACACACACAGGACTCCTGATGGCTTACTGAAAAACTGTGTTTAACTCGCCCTCACAGGCATAAATATTGCCCTATTGGTCTAAAACTTGGTCAGAACATAGATACACATCCCTGCTCCCGTAAAATGTTTTCAAAAATTGTCTAGGGCTTATGGATTTTTGTCAGGGTCCTTCAGACTGGCGTTGGGTGTCTCCCAAGTATAGAAACGAGGGAGAAGAGGATTTTCCCGCTCTTTGTCTCCTCACAGCTGCGGGGCATTAATTACCATAGTAACGGTTCCAGCCAGCGGCAGCCATTACTCTGAGAAACAGCAGAGAGTATTTCCTGTGACTATTGATATTTTATTTAGATAAAATTATTTTTTCTCTGAATTTTTCAGTGTGAAATGACATCCTTAGTATGAAGGCTGAAAGATTTAGACAAATAAACTATTATGGACTGTCTTTATTTTTTTAATATTTTGTACCGTGAGTGAGAACATGTGCGCAGCTTCAGTCTCGGTCTGAAGCTCGTTAATCATTAACAGTGTCAATTAGCGGTGCGCTGCGATCGTTGTCTCTTGTTGCCAATAACCTGCATGTGCAGCTGGACTCACAGCGGCGGAGCTCGTCAAAATATATCAACACAATGAAGCTAATACTTGACGCAGATTGGCTACATCGAGGCTCACTGCAGTAAAAAAAGACATGGAGGATCAGACAGCCGGGAAAGCAGCGCTGTACTCTCACAAACGGGCTCAGAGGTCACAATGCATTGTGGGAAGAATACATATTTCCTGTGATTATTCATATTTTGCTTGCATAAAATTATTATTTCTCTGAATTTTTGAATGTGAATTAAAATACTTAGTATGACGCTTGAAAATTTTCAAGAAAAAAACAATGACCTCTTTATTTATTTTTTTTATTTCAGACCGTGAGTCAGGAGGACATGTCCAAAGTTTATATAGATGTCAGTCTGGTACTGAATTTCATTGAACAATGAGTTCAGCTGTTGATTGTTGCTGTGAATCAGATCAGCCACAGAAATGTGGTGATGGATCTGGCAAAAGCTTCAGTCATTAGCAACATGGGCAACTGTGGCTTTCAATTGGAAGGTTACAGGTTAGACTCCTGCTTTCTCCAGCACATGTTACTGTGCCCCTGGGCAAGGCACCCAATCTCAAATAGCCTACTAAGCTGCATATCAGTGTGTGAATGTGGGACTAGCCTGAAGCAGTTTGATTTGTCAGAAATAGTCAAATAAATTGTTATAAGTTCAGTCTATTTACCATTTAAAACCCATCAGTTTATGTAATACTGATTTGCAATAAGCCATTTCTACAGTGTTAATCTATGCACTGCCATAGGTACGGCTATAGTATTAACAGTCTAAATCACATTTTACAACTGGCTTGTGGAAGCCAGAGCATTAGCATTTTTAGACTACAATTTAGCTCAGGTTAGCGTTGATGCTAATGCTGAGCATCAGAATGCTTTTCTTATTTATTACCAATGTTTCATATACTGAATGTAGTAAGTAATGACAGACAACATGATAGTGATGCTCCACATGCTACTAATAGCAATCATGCTATTATTAGCATTTTGGCTAATTTTGGCTTATGCAACATACTAAATGGTACGAGTGCAGCTTAGTGAACATGCTTCTGACTCCCTGCAGGTTATTGACTACATTGCATTTTTCTTTAGCATTAATGCAAATTTTTTTAGCATCATATTGCTGCATCCAATCCGACGGGCACACTTTGGCAGGCCCTTCAAAATTTCTGCGGAATTTTCTAGTTATATGTTTATTCTTCCGTCACCGTTAATGCGGCTCGTACCGCTGCGTGCCCACCCACAAAAGTGGTATCAAATCGAGCGGCTCGTGCCCGGGAAGGGAGCTATTACTTTTATTGGGATTCTGACTTAAAATGACGACAAAAATTAATAAAAACGAAAAAATTGGAGATTGAGGAACTCGCAGCATCAGTAACCTTTCTGTCTGAAACACACACACAGGACTCCTGATGGCTTACTGAAAAACTGTGTTTAACTCGCCCTCACAGGCATAAATATTGCCCTATTGGTCTAAAACTTGGTCATAACATAGATACACATCCCTGCTCCCGTAAAATGTTTTCAAAAATTTCCTAGGGCTTATGGATTTTTGTCAGGGTCCTTCAGACTGGCGCTGGGTGTCTCCCAAATATAGAAACGAGGGAGAAGAGGATTTTCCCGCTCTTTGTCTCCTCACAGCTGCGGGGCATTAATTACCATAGTAACGGGTTCCAGCCAGCGGCAGCCATTACTCTGAGAAACAGCAGAGAGTATTTCCTGTGACTATTGATATTTTGTTTAGATAAAATTACTATTTCTCTGAATTTTTCAGTGTGAAATGACATCCTTAGTATGAAGGCTGAAAGATTTAGACAAATAAACAATTATGGACTGTCTTTATTTTTTTAATATTTTGTACCGTGAGTGAGAACATGTGCGCAGCTTCAGTCTCGGTCTGAAGCTCGTTAATCATTAACAGTGTCAATTAGCGGTGCGCTGCGATCGTTGTCTCTTGTTGCCAATAACCTGCATGTGCAGCTGGACTCACAGCGGCGGAGCTCGTCAAAATATATCAACACAATGAAGCTAATACTTGACGCAGATTGGCTACATCGAGGCTCACTGCAGTAAAAAAAGACATGGAGGATCAGACAGCCGGTAAAGCAGCGCGTCAGCTACAAACCTCACGATTAGCATGACGTGCAAGAAACTAATCATATTAACTGTAAAATTATTTCTAATCTTGAATGTGATTAAACTGTTGCCTTAATTTCAAGAAAACAAACATTATTGCGTGCAGGATCATGCCAAATTTTATGCAGTCTGACGACTAATGCAGCTGAGTCTAAAAATTGATGCTCAACTCGCTTCAAATGAACTGATGCTCAAAGTTACGTTCTCCTCCCTTCTGCGAACATCAATCAATAGCTATAACTCATTAGGCTAGCTAGCATTGTTTCATAGTAATAAATGTAATTATCTGTTTTTACCTTTGAATGTTATGTTTGCATACTTTAATTTTTTGTCATGTTGAAGGTGCAAGTAGGAGCTTAAATCAACATTTTACGACTCTACCAAGTTTTTGACTACTAATTTAGCTCAGGTTAGCGTTGATGCTAATGTGAGCATCAGAACACTTTTCTTATTATTACAATGTTTCATATACTGAATGTAGTAAGTAATGACAGACAACATGATAGTGATGCTCCACATGCTACTAATAGCAATCATGCTATTATTAGCATTTTGGCTAATTTTGCTTATGCAACATACTAAATGGTACGAGTGCAGCTTAGTGAACATGCTTCTGACTCCCTGCAGGTTATTGACTACATTGCATTTTTTTTAGCATTAATGCAAATTTTTTTAGCATCATATTGCTGCGTCCAATCCGACGGGCACACTTTGGCAGGCCCTTCAAAATTTCTGCGGAATTTTCTAGTTATATGTTTATTCTTCCGTCACCGTTAATGCGGCTCGTACCGCTGCGTGCCCACCCACAAAAGTGGTATCAAATCGAGCGGCTCGTGCCCGGGAAGGGAGCTATTACTTTTATTGGGATTCTGACTTAAAATGACGACAAAAATTAATAAAAACGAAAAAATTGGAGATTGAGGAACTCGCAGCATCAGTAACCTTTCTGTCTGAAACACACACACAGGACTCCTGATGGCTTACTGAAAAACTGTGTTTAACTCGCCCTCACAGGCATAAATATTGCCCTATTGGTCTAAAACTTGGTCATAACATAGATACACATCCCTGCTCCCGTAAAATGTTTTCAAAAATTTCCTAGGGCTTATGGATTTTTGTCAGGGTCCTTCAGACTGGCGCTGGGTGTCTCCCAAATATAGAAACGAGGGAGAAGAGGATTTTCCCGCTCTTTGTCTCCTCACAGCTGCGGGGCATTAATTACCATAGTAACGGGTTCCAGCCAGCGGCAGCCATTACTCTGAGAAACAGCAGAGAGTATTTCCTGTGACTATTGATATTTTGTTTAGATAAAATTACTATTTCTCTGAATTTTTCAGTGTGAAATGACATCCTTAGTATGAAGGCTGAAAGATTTAGACAAATAAACAATTATGGACTGTCTTTATTTTTTTAATATTTTGTACCGTGAGTGAGAACATGTGCGCAGCTTCAGTCTCGGTCTGAAGCTCGTTAATCATTAACAGTGTCAATTAGCGGTGCGCTGCGATCGTTGTCTCTTGTTGCCAATAACCTGCATGTGCAGCTGGACTCACAGCGGCGGAGCTCGTCAAAATATATCAACACAATGAAGCTAATACTTGACGCAGATTGGCTACATCGAGGCTCACTGCAGTAAAAAAAGACATGGAGGATCAGACAGCCGGTAAAGCAGCGCGCAGCTACAAACACTCACCCGAATTAGCATGACGGTCAGAAAGCTAATCAAATAACCTGTAAAATTAATTACTCCGCTCAGCCGGAAACAGTCAATCAGAACTAGCAGTAACCAGCTAGCCGCTATGCTAACCAGTAGTTTTCATTCAGTAACTCTGGAATGTTGATTGATCCTGTTTTTGCCTTTGAATGTTATGTTTTATACTTGAATTTTTTGTCATTGTTGAGAGGTGCAAGTAGGAGCTTAATCAACATTTTTCTGACTCTCCACAGGTTTTTGACTACTATTTAGCTCAGGTTAGCGTTGATGCTAATGTTGAGCATCAGAACACTTTTCTTACTTATTATCAATGTTTCATATACTGAATGTAGTAAGTAATGACAGACAACATGACAGTGATGCTCCACATGCTACTAATAGCAATCATGCTATTATTAGCATTTTGGCTAATTTTAGCTTATGCAACATACTAAATGGTACGAGTGCAGCTTAGTGAACATGCTTCTGACTCCCTGCAGGTTATTGACTACATTGCATTTTTATTTAGCATTAATGCAAATTTTTTTAGCATCATATTGCTGCGTCCAATCCGACGGGCACATTTTGGCAGGCCCTTCAAAATTTCTGCAGGAATTTTCTAGTTAGGGCCTGCCATTGCAATGCATAAGGAGAGCAGTGACTGACCTGCGAAGCAGGTCAGTCACTGCCTCCATGCATTTGCATGGCAGGCACTTACTGTTCTTCTGTCAATAGAATGTCTCTTTATTAGGGCCTGCCATTGCAATGCATAAGGAGAGCAGTGACTGACCTGCGAAGCAGGTCAGTCACTGCCTCCATGCAATTGCATGGCAGGCACTTATTGTTCTACACCTAATAGAATGTCTGTTTATTATTTATTATTCTTCCATTACCGTTAATGCGGCTCGTACCGCTGCGTGCCCACCCACAAAAGTGGTATCAAATCGAGCGGCTCGGTGCCGAGAAGTGAGCTATTACTTTTGTTGGGATTCTGACTTAAAATGAAGACAAAAATTAATAAAAACGAAAAAATTGGAGATTGAGGAACTCGCAGCATCAGTAACCTTTCTGTCTGAAACACCACACAGGACTCCTGATGGCTTACTGAAAAACTGTGTTTAACTCGCCCTCACAGGCATAAATATTGCCCTATTGGTCTAAAACTTGGTCATAACATAGATACACATCCCTGCTCCCGTAAAATGTTTTCAAAAATTTCCTAGGGCTTATGGATTTTTGTCAGGGTCCTTCAGACTGGCGCTGGGTGTCTCCCAAGTATAGAAACGAGGGAGAACAGGATTTTCCCGCTCTTTGTCTCCTCACAGCTGCGGGGCATTAATTACCATAGTAACGGGTTCCAGCCAGCGGCAGCCATTACTCTGAGAGACAGCAGAGAGTATTTCCTGTGACTATTGATATTTTGTTTAGATAAAATTATTATTTCTCTGAATTTTTCAGTGTGAAATGACATCCTTAGTATGAAGGCTGAAAGATTTACAGAAATAAACAATTATGGACTGCCTTTATTTTTTTAATATTTTGTACCGTGAGTGAGAACATGTGCGCAGCTTCAGTCTCGGTCTGAAGCTCGTTAATCATTAACAGTGTCAATTAGCGGTGCGCTGCGATCATTGTCTCTTGTTGCCAATAACCTGCATGTGCAGCTGGACTCACAGCGGCGGAGCTCGTCAAAATATATCAACACAATGAAGCTAATACTTGACGCAGATTGGCTACATCGAGGCTCACTGCAGTAAAAAAAGACATGGAGGATCAGACAGCCGGTAAAGCAGCGCACAGCTACAAACACTCACCCGGATTAGCATGACGGTCAGAAAGCTAATCAAATAACCTGTAAAATTATTTAAATCTTAGATCTGTGATGTAAGACGCTGGTTCTGCTTTCGCTGTTGTACCGCTGCTCGCTACAGGCAGTAACATTTAATATTTGGCACGGAGCCGCTTCTGCTCCACCTGTTAGTGACTCTGACCGAACCTCTTTATAGCTGCAGCATCTAACTAAAAAAATACATTTTACATGCGTACTAAAACTTTCGCTGTCCTAACATGAGACAGATAATCTCTAAAAAATAATCGATCTCCTCCCTGTTCTGCCGTAAACAGTCAATCAGAACTAGCAGTAACCAGCTAGCCGCTATGCTAACAGGAAGTTTTCATTCAGTAACTCTGAAATGTTGATTGATCCTGTTTTTGCCTTTGAATGTTATGTTTTATACTTGAATTTTTTGTCAATGTTGAGAGGTGCAAGTAGGAGCTTAATCAACATTTTTCTGACTCTCCACAGGTTTTTGACTACTATTTAGCTCAGGTTAGCTTTGATGCTAATGTTGAGCATCAGAACACTTTTCTTACTTATTATCAATGTTTCATATACTGAATGTAGTAAGTAATGACAGACAACATGATAGTGATGCTCCACATGCTACTAATAGCAATCATGCTATTATTAGCATTTTGGCTAATTTTAGCTTATGCAACATACTCTAAATGGTGCGAGAAAAGCTAAGTGAGCATGCTTTTGACTCCCTGCAAGTTATTGACTACATTACAGCTTTCTTTAGCATTATTGCTAATTTTTACCATCAGAACGCTTTATTAATCCGACGGGCACACTTTGGCAGGCCCTTTAAAATTTCTGCGGAATTTTCTAGTTAGGGCCTGCCATTGCAATGCATAAGGAGAGCATGACTGACTGCGAAGCAGGTCGTCACTGCTCCATGCAATTGCATGGCAGCACTTATTGTTCTACACCTAATAGAATGTCTGTTTATTATTTATTATTCTTCCATTACCGTTAATGCGGCTCGTACCGCTGCGTGCCCACCCACAAAAGTGGTATCAAATCGAGCCGCTCGGTGCCGAGAAGTGAGCTATTACTTTTGTTGGGATTCTGACTTAAAATGAAGACAAAAATTAATAAAAACGAAAAAATTGGAGATTGAGGAACTCGCAGCATCAGTAACCTTTCTGTCTGAAACACACACACAGGACTCCTGATGGCTTACTGAAAAACTGTGTTTAACTCGCCCTCACAGGCATAAATATTGCCCTATTGGTCTAAAACTTGGTCATAACATAGATACACATCCCTGCTCCCGTAAAATGTTTTCAAAAATTTCCTAGGGCTTATGGATTTTTGTCAGGGTCCTTCAGACTGGCGCTGGGTGTCTCCCAAGTATAGAAACGAGGGAGAAGAGGATTTTCCCGCTCTTTGTCTCCTCACAGCTGCGGGGCATTAATTACCATAGTAACGGGTTCCAGCCAGCGGCAGCCATTACTCTGAGAGACAGCAGAGAGTATTTCCTGTGACTATTGATATTTTGTTTAGAATAAATTATTATTTCTCTGAATTTTTCAGTGTGAAATGACATCCTTAGTATGAAGGCTGAAAGATTTACAGAAATAAACAATTATGGACTGCTTTATTTTTTTAATATTTTGTACCGTGAGTGAGAACATGTGCGCAGCTTCAGTCTCGGTCTGAAGCTCGTTAATCATTAACAGTGTCAATTAGCGGTGCGCTGCGATCATTGTCTCTTGTTGCCAATAACCTGCATGTGCAGCTGGACTCACAGCGGCGGAGCTCGTCAAAATATATCAACACAATGAAGCTAATACTTGACGCAGATTGGCTACATCGAGGCTCACTGCAGTAAAAAAAGACATGGAGGATCAGACAGCCGGTAAAGCAGCGCGCAGCTACAAACACTCACCCGGATTAGCATGACGGTCAGAAAGCTAATCAAATAACCTGTAAAATTATTTAAATCTTAGATCTGTGATGTAAGACGCTGGTTCTGCTCTTGAACCGCTGCTCGCTACAGGCAGTAACATTTAATATTTGGCACGGAGCCGCTTCTGCTCCACCTGTTAGTGACTCTGACCGAACCTCTTTATAGCTGCAGCATCTAACTAAAAAATACATTTTACATGCGTACTAAAACTTTCGCTGTCCTAACATGAGACAGATAATCTCTAAAAAATAATCGATCTCCTCCCTGTTCTGCCGGAAACAGTCAATCAGAACTAGCAGTAACCAGCTAGCCGCTATGCTAACAGGAAGTTTTCATTCAGTAACTCTGAAATGTTGATTGATCCTGTTTTTGCCTTTGAATGTTATGTTTTATACTTGAATTTTTTGTCAATGTTGAGAGGTGCAAGTAGGAGCTTAATCAACATTTTTCTGACTCTCCACAGGTTTTTGACTACTATTTAGCTCAGGTTAGCTTTGATGCTAATGTTGAGCATCAGAACACTTTTCTTACTTATTATCAATGTTTCATATACTGAATGTAGTAAGTAATGACAGACAACATGATAGTGATGCTCCACATGCTACTAATAGCAATCATGCTATTATTAGCATTTTGGCTAATTTTAGCTTATGCAACATACTCTAAATGGTGCGAGAAAAGCTAAGTGAGCATGCTTTTGACTCCCTGCAAGTTATTGACTACATTACAGCTTTCTTTAGCATTATTGCTAATTTTTACCATCAGAACGCTTTATTAATCCGACGGGCACACTTTGGCAGGCCCTTTAAAATTTCTGCGGAATTTTTAGTTATTTATTATTCTTCCGTCACCGTTAATGCGGCTCGTACCGCTGCGTGCCCACCCACAAAAGTGGTATCAAATCGTGCGGCTCGGTGCCGAGAAGGGAGCTATTACTTTTGTTGGGATTCTGACTTAAAATGACGACAAAAATTAATAAAAACGAAAAAATTGGAGATTGAGGAACTCACAGCATCAGTAACCTTTCTGTCTGAAACACACACACAGGACTCCTGATGGCTTACTGAAAAACTGTGTTTAACTCGCCCTCACAGGCATAAATATTGCCCTATTGGTCTAAAACTTGGTCATATCATAGATACACATCCCTCCTCCCGTAAAATGTTTTCAAAATTGTCTAGGGCTTATGGATTTTTGTCAGGGTCCTTCAGACTGGCGCTGGGTGTCTCCCAAGTATAGAAACTAGGGAGAAGAGGATTTTCCCGCTCTTTGTCTCCTCACAGCTGCGGGGCATTAATTACCATAGTAACGGGTTCCAGCCAGCGGCAGCCATTACTCTGAGAAACAGCAGAGAGTATTTCCTGTGACTATTGATATTTTCTTTAGATAAAATTATTATTTCTCTGAATTTTTCAGTGTGAAATGACATCCTTAGTATGAAGGCTGAAAGATTTACAGAAATAAACAATTATGTCTTTATTTTTTTTAATATTTTGTACCGTGAGTGAGAACATGTGCGCAGCTTCAGTCTCGGTCTGAAGCTCGTTAATCATTAACAGTGTCAATTAGCGGTGCGCTGCGATCGTTGTCTCTTGTTGCCAATAACCTGCATGTGCAGCTGGACTCACAGCGGCGGAGCTCGTCAAAATATATCAACACAATGAAGCTAATACTTGACGCAGATTGGCTACATCGAGGCTCACTGCAGTAAAAAAAGACATGGAGGATCAGACAGCCGGTAAAGCAGCGCGCAGCTACAAACACTCACCCGAATTAGCATGACGGTCAGAAAGCTAATCAAATAACCTGTAAAATTAATTACTCCGCTCAGCCGGAAACAGTCAATCAGAACTAGCAGTAACCAGCTAGCCGCTATGCTAACCAGTAGTTTTCATTCAGTAACTCTGGAATGTTGATTGATCCTGTTTTTGCCTTTGAATGTTATGTTTTATACTTGAATTTTTTGTCATTGTTGAGAGGTGCAAGTAGGAGCTTAATCAACATTTTTCTGACTCTCCACAGGTTTTTGACTACTATTTAGCTCAGGTTAGCGTTGATGCTAATGTTGAGCATCAGAACACTTTTCTTACTTATTATCAATGTTTCATATACTGAATGTAGTAAGTAATGACAGACAACATGACAGTGATGCTCCACATGCTACTAATAGCAATCATGCTATTATTAGCATTTTGGCTAATTTTAGCTTATGCAACATACTAAATGGTACGAGTGCAGCTTAGTGAACATGCTTCTGACTCCCTGCAGGTTATTGACTACATTGCATTTTTATTTAGCATTAATGCAAATTTTTTTAGCATCATATTGCTGCGTCCAATCCGACGGGCACACTTTGGCAGGCCCTTCAAAATTTCTGCAGGAATTTTCTAGTTAGGGCCTGCCATTGCAATGCATAAGGAGAGCAGTGACTGACCTGCGAAGCAGGTCAGTCACTGCCTCCATGCATTTGCATGGCAGGCACTTCTTATTCTACACCTAATAGAATGTCTCTTTATTCAACTTATTATTTATTATTCTTCCATCACCGTTAATGCGGCTCGTACCGCTGCGTGCCCACCCACAAAAGTGGTATCAAATCGAGCGGCTCGGTGCCGAGAAGTGAGCTATTACTTTTGTTGGGATTCTGACTTAAAATGACGACAAAAATTAATAAAAACGAAAAAATTGGAAATTGAGGAACTCGCAGCATCAGTAACCTTTCTGTCTGAAACACACACACAGGACTCCTGATGGCTTACTGAAAAACTGTGTTTAACTCGCCCTCACAGGCATAAATATTGCCCTATTGGTCTAAAACTTGGTCATAACATAGATACACATCCCTGCTCCCGTAAAATGTTTTCAAAAATTTCCTAGGGCTTATGGATTTTTGTCAGGGTCCTTCAGACTGGCGCTGGGTGTCTCCCAAGTATAGAAACTAGGGAGAAGAGGATTTTCCCGCTCTTTGTCTCCTCACAGCTGCGGGGCATTAATTACCATAGTAACGGGTTCCAGCCAGCGGCAGCCATTACTCTGAGAGACAGCAGAGAGTATTTCCTGTGACTATTGATATTTTGTTTAGATAAAATTATTTCTCTGAATTTTTCAGTGTGAAATGACATCCTTACTATGAAGGCTGAAAGATTTAGAGATTATGGACTGTTGTAATTTTTTTAATATTTTGTACCGTGAGTGAGAACATGTGCGAAGCTTCAGTCTCGGTCTGAAGCTCGTTAATCATTAACAGTGTCAATTAGCGGTGCGCTGCGATCATTGTCTCTTGTTGCCAATAACCTGCATGTGCAGCTGGACTCACAGCGGCGGAGCTCGTCAAAATATATCAACACAATGAAGCAAAATATATCAACACAATGAAGCTAATACTTGACGAAGATTGGCTACATCGAGGCTCACTGCAGTAAAAAAAGACATGGAGGATCAGACAGCCGGTAAAGCAGCGCGCAGAAGCTAAACAAATAACCTGTAAAATTATTTAAATCTTAGATCTGTGATGTAAGACGCTGGTTCTGCTCTTGAACCGCTGCTAGCTACAGGCAGTAACATTTAATATTTGGCACGGAGCCGCTTCTGCTCCACCTGTTAGTGACTCTCTGACCGAACCTGTTTAAAGCTGCAGCATCTACGTAAAAAAATACATTTTACATGCGTATTAAAACTTTCGCTGTCCTAACATGAGACAGATAATCTCTAAAATATAATCGATCACCTCCCTGTTCAGCCGGAAACAGTCAATCAGAACTAGCAGTAACCAGCTAGCCGCTATGCTAACAGGAAGTTTTCATTCAGTAACTCTGAAATGTTGATTGATCCTGTTTTTGCCTTTGAATGTTAAGTTTTATACTTGAATTTTTTGTCAATGTTGAGAGGTGCAAGTAGGAGCTTAATCAACATTTTTCTGACTCTCCACAGGTTTTTGACTACTATTTAGCTCAGGTTAGCGTTGATGCTAATGTTGAGCATCAGAACACTTTTCTTACTTATTACCAATGTTTCATATACTGAATGGAGTAAGTAATGACAGACAACATGATAGTGATGCAAAACATGATGCTGATAGCATTCATGCTAACATTAGCATTTTGGCTAATTTTACATTATGTAACATACTAAATGGTGCTAGAAAAGCTAAGTGAGCATGCTTCTGACTCCCTGCAAGTTATTTACTACATTGCAGCTTTCTTTAGCATTATTGCTAATTTTTACCATCAGAATACATTATTAATCCGACGGGCACACTTTGGCAGGCCCTTCAAAATTTCTGCAGGAATTTTCTAGTATATATTTTATTTCTTCCTCACCGTTAATGCGGCTCGTACCGCTGCGTGCCCACCCACAAAAGTGGTATCAAATCGAGCGGCTCGTGCCCGGAAGGGAGCTATTACTTTTATTGGGATTCTGACTTAAATGACGACAAAAATTAATAAAAACGAAAAAATTGGAGATTGAGGAACTCGCAGCATCAGTAACCTTTCTGTCTGAAACACACACACAGGACTCCTGATGGCTTACTGAAAAACTGTGTTTAACTCGCCCTCACAGGCATAAATATTGCCCTATTGGTCTAAAACTTGGTCATAACATAGATACACATCCCTGCTCCCGTAAAATGTTTTCAAAAATTTCCTAGGGCTTATGGATTTTTGTCAGGGTCCTTCAGACTGGCGCTGGGTGTCTCCCAAGTATAGAAACTAGGGAGAAGAGGATTTTCCCGCTCTTTGTCTCCTCACAGCTGCGGGGCATTAATTACCATAGTAACGGGTTCCAGCCAGGGCAGCCATTACTCTGAGAGACAGCAGAGAGTATTTCCTGTGACTATTGATATTTTGTTTAGATAAAATTATTATTTTCTCTGAATTTTTCAGTGTGAAATGACATCCTTACTATGAAGGCTGAAAGATTTAGAGATTATGGACTGTTGTAATTTTTTTAATATTTTGTACCGTGAGTGAGAACATGTGCGAAGCTTCAGTCTCGGTCTGAAGCTCGTTAATCATTAACAGTGTCAATTAGCGGTGCGCTGCGATCATTGTCTCTTGTTGCCAATAACCTGCATGTGCAGCTGGACTCACAGCGGCGGAGCTCGTCAAAATATATCAACACAATGAAGCAAAATATATCAACACAATGAAGCTAATACTTGACGAAGATTGGCTACATCGAGGCTCACTGCAGTAAAAAAAGACATGGAGGATCAGACAGCCGGTAAAGCAGCGCGCAGAAGCTAAACAAATAACCTGTAAAATTATTTAAATCTTAGATCTGTGATGTAAGACGCTGGTTCTGCTCTTGAACCGCTGCTAGCTACAGGCAGTAACATTTAATATTTGGCACGGAGCCGCTTCTGCTCCACCTGTTAGTGACTCTCTGACCGAACCTGTTTAAAGCTGCAGCATCTACGTAAAAAAATACATTTTACATGCGTATTAAAACTTTCGCTGTCCTAACATGAGACAGATAATCTCTAAAATATAATCGATCACCTCCCTGTTCAGCCGGAAACAGTCAATCAGAATCAGCAGTAACCAGCTAGCCGCTATGCTAACAGGAAGTTTTCATTCAGTAACTCTGAAATGTTGATTGATCCTGTTTTTGCCTTTGAATGTTAAGTTTTATACTTGAATTTTTTGTCAATGTTGAGAGGTGCAAGTAGGAGCTTAATCAACATTTTTCTGACTCTCCACAGGTTTTTGACTACTATTTAGCTCAGGTTAGCGTTGATGCTAATGTTGAGCATCAGAACACTTTTCTTACTTATTACCAATGTTTCATATACTGAATGGAGTAAGTAATGACAGACAACATGATAGTGATGCAAAACATGATGCTGATAGCATTCATGCTAACATTAGCATTTTGGCTAATTTTACATTATGTAACATACTAAATGGTGCTAGAAAAGCTAAGTGAGCATGCTTCTGACTCCCTGCAAGTTATTTACTACATTGCAGCTTTCTTTAGCATTATTGCTAATTTTTACCATCAGAATACATTATTAATCCGACGGGCACACTTTGGCAGGCCCTTCAAAATTTCTGCAGGAATTTTCTAGTTATACTTTTTTTCTTCCGTCACCGTTAATGCGGCTCGTACCGCTGCGTGCCCACCCACAAAAGTGGTATCAAATCGAGCGGCTCGTGCCGGGAAGGGAGCTATTACTTTTATTGGGATTCTGACTTAAAATGACGACAAAAATTAATAAAAACGAAAAAATTGGAGATTGAGGAACTCGCAGCATCAGTAACCTTTCTGTCTGAAACACACACACAGGACTCCTGATGGCTTACTGAAAAACTGTGTTTAACTCGCCCTCACAGGCATAAATATTGCCCTATTGGTCTAAAACTTGGTCATAACATAGATACACATCCCTGCTCCCGTAAAATGTTTTCAAAAATTTCCTAGGGCTTATGGATTTTTGTCAGGGTCCTTCAGACTGGCGCTGGGTGTCTCCCAAGTATAGAAACTAGGGAGAAGAGGATTTTCCCGCTCTTTGTCTCCTCACAGCTGCGGGGCATTAATTACCATAGTAACGGGTTCCAGCCAGGGGCAGCCATTACTCTGAGAGACAGCAGAGAGTATTTCCTGTGACTATTGATATTTTGTTTAGATAAAATTATTATTTCTCTGAATTTTTCAGTGTGAAATGACATCCTTACTATGAAGGCTGAAAGATTTAGAGATTATGGACTGTTGTAATTTTTTTAATATTTTGTACCGTGAGTGAGAACATGTGCGAAGCTTCAGTCTCGGTCTGAAGCTCGTTAATCATTAACAGTGTCAATTAGCGGTGCGCTGCGATCATTGTCTCTTGTTGCCAATAACCTGCATGTGCAGCTGGACTCACAGCGGCGGAGCTCGTCAAAATATATCAACACAATGAAGCAAAATATATCAACACAATGAAGCTAATACTTGACGAAGATTGGCTACATCGAGGCTCACTGCAGTAAAAAAAGACATGGAGGATCAGACAGCCGGTAAAGCAGCGCGCAGAAGCTAAACAAATAACCTGTAAAATTATTTAAATCTTAGATCTGTGATGTAAGACGCTGGTTCTGCTCTTGAACCGCTGCTAGCTACAGGCAGTAACATTTAATATTTGGCACGGAGCCGCTTCTGCTCCACCTGTTAGTGACTCTCTGACCGAACCTGTTTAAAGCTGCAGCATCTACGTAAAAAAATACATTTTACATGCGTATTAAAACTTTCGCTGTCCTAACATGAGACAGATAATCTCTAAAATATAATCGATCTCCTCCCTGTTCAGCCGGAAACAGTCAATCAGAACTAGCAGTAACCAGCTAGCCGCTATGCTAACAGGAAGTTTTCATTCAGTAACTCTGAAATGTTGATTGATCCTGTTTTTGCCTTTGAATGTTAAGTTTTATACTTGAATTTTTTGTCAATGTTGAGAGGTGCAAGTAGGAGCTTAATCAACATTTTTCTGACTCTCCACAGGTTTTTGACTACTATTTAGCTCAGGTTAGCGTTGATGCTAATGTTGAGCATCAGAACACTTTTCTTACTTATTACCAATGTTTCATATACTGAATGGAGTAAGTAATGACAGACAACATGATAGTGATGCAAAACATGATGCTGATAGCATTCATGCTAACATTAGCATTTTGGCTAATTTTACATTATGTAACATACTAAATGGTGCTAGAAAAGCTAAGTGAGCATGCTTCTGACTCCCTGCAAGTTATTTACTACATTGCAGCTTTCTTTAGCATTATTGCTAATTTTTACCATCAGAATACATTATTAATCCGACGGGCACACTTTGGCAGGCCCTTCAAAATTTCTGCAGGAATTTTCTAGTATATATCTTTATTTTTCTTCCATTACCGTTAATGCGGCTCGTACCGCTGCGTGCCCACCCACAAAAGTGGTATCAAATCGAGCGGCTCGGTGCCGAGAAGTGAGCTATTACTTTTGTTGGGATTCTGACTTAAAATGACGACAAAAATTAATAAAAACGAAAAAATTGGAGATTGAGGAACTCGCAGCATCAGTAACCTTTCTGTCTGAAACACACACACAGGACTCCTGATGGCTTACTGAAAAACTGTGTTTAACTCGCCCTCACAGGCATAAATATTGCCCTATTGGTCTAAAACTTGGTCATAACATAGATACACATCCCTGCTCCCGTAAAATGTTTTCAAAAATTTCCTAGGGCTTATGGATTTTTGTCAGGGTCCTTCAGACTGGTGCTGGGTGTCTCCCAAGTATAGAAACTAGGGAGAAGAGGATTTTCCCGCTCTTTGTCTCCTCACAGCTGCGGGGCATTAATTACCATAGTAACGGGTTCCAGCCAGCGGCAGCCATTACTCTGAGAGACAGCAGAGAGTATTTCCTGTGACTATTGATATTTTGTTTAGATAAAATTATTATTTCTCTGAATTTTTCAGTGTGAAATGACATCCTTACTATGAAGGCTGAAAGATTTAGAGATTATGGACTGTTGTAATTTTTTTAATATTTTGTACCGTGAGTGAGAACATGTGCGAAGCTTCAGTCTCGGTCTGAAGCTCGTTAATCATTAACAGTGTCAATTAGCGGTGCGCTGCGATCATTGTCTCTTGTTGCCAATAACCTGCATGTGCAGCTGGACTCACAGCGGCGGAGCTCGTCAAAATATATCAACACAATGAAGCAAAATATATCAACACAATGAAGCTAATACTTGACGAAGATTGGCTACATCGAGGCTCACTGCAGTAAAAAAAGACATGGAGGATCAGACAGCCGGTAAAGCAGCGCGCAGAAGCTAAACAAATAACCTGTAAAATTATTTAAATCTTAGATCTGTGATGTAAGACGCTGGTTCTGCTCTTGAACCGCTGCTAGCTACAGGCAGTAACATTTAATATTTGGCACGGAGCCGCTTCTGCTCCACCTGTTAGTGACTCTCTGACCGAACCTGTTTAAAGCTGCAGCATCTACGTAAAAAAATACATTTTACATGCGTATTAAAACTTTCGCTGTCCTAACATGAGACAGATAATCTCTAAAATATAATCGATCTCCTCCCTGTTCAGCCGGAAACAGTCAATCAGAACTAGCAGTAACCAGCTAGCCGCTATGCTAACAGGAAGTTTTCATTCAGTAACTCTGAAATGTTGATTGATCCTGTTTTTGCCTTTGAATGTTAAGTTTTATACTTGAATTTTTTGTCAATGTTGAGAGGTGCAAGTAGGAGCTTAATCAACATTTTTCTGACTCTCCACAGGTTTTTGACTACTATTTAGCTCAGGTTAGCGTTGATGCTAATGTTGAGCATCAGAACACTTTTCTTACTTATTACCAATGTTTCATATACTGAATGGAGTAAGTAATGACAGACAACATGATAGTGATGCAAAACATGATGCTGATAGCATTCATGCTAACATTAGCATTTTGGCTAATTTTACATTATGTAACATACTAAATGGTGCTAGAAAAGCTAAGTGAGCATGCTTCTGACTCCCTGCAAGTTATTTACTACATTGCAGCTTTCTTTAGCATTATTGCTAATTTTTACCATCAGAATACATTATTAATCCGACGGGCACACTTTGGCAGGCCCTTCAAAATTTCTGCAGGAATTTTCTAGTATATATCTTTATTTTTCTTCCATTACCGTTAATGCGGCTCGTACCGCTGCGTGCCCACCCACAAAAGTGGTATCAAATCGAGCGGCTCGGTGCCGAGAAGTGAGCTATTACTTTTGTTGGGATTCTGACTTAAAATGACGACAAAAATTAATAAAAACGAAAAAATTGGAGATTGAGGAACTCGCAGCATCAGTAACCTTTCTGTCTGAAACACACACACAGGACTCCTGATGGCTTACTGAAAAACTGTGTTTAACTCGCCCTCACAGGCATAAATATTGCCCTATTGGTCTAAAACTTGGTCATAACATAGATACACATCCCTGCTCCCGTAAAATGTTTTCAAAAATTTCCTAGGGCTTATGGATTTTTGTCAGGGTCCTTCAGACTGGCGCTGGGTGTCTCCCAAGTATAGAAACTAGGGAGAAGAGGATTTTCCCGCTCTTTGTCTCCTCACAGCTGCGGGGCATTAATTACCATAGTAACGGGTTCCAGCCAGCGGCAGCCATTACTCTGAGAGACAGCAGAGAGTATTTCCTGTGACTATTGATATTTTGTTTAGATAAAATTATTATTTCTCTGAATTTTTCAGTGTGAAATGACATCCTTACTATGAAGGCTGAAAGATTTAGAGATTATGGACTGTTGTAATTTTTTTAATATTTTGTACCGTGAGTGAGAACATGTGCGAAGCTTCAGTCTCGGTCTGAAGCTCGTTAATCATTAACAGTGTCAATTAGCGGTGCGCTGCGATCATTGTCTCTTGTTGCCAATAACCTGCATGTGCAGCTGGACTCACAGCGGCGGAGCTCGTCAAAATACACAGTCCAGTCACATTAATGTGACCATCTGTCAAAAGCCAGAATAACCACCTTTCGCAGAGCGAACTGCTACGAGACGTGCAGGAAGAGAGTCACTTAGGTCCCTGAAGGTCTTCTCTGGGATGTTGAGCCATGCCGACTCTAATGCCGTGGCCAGCTGCGCTAGATTACGCGGTTGAGGATCCATGGCGCGAACAACTCGATCGAGATGGTCCCACAGATGCTCGATTGGGTTTAAGTCAGGTGAGTTTGCTGGCCAGGGGAGGACGGTAAACTCATCCTGGTGCTCTTCGAACCACGCACGTACACTGGCAGCTGTATGGCACCTCGCATTGTCCTGCTGGAAGATGCCATCATCCTGAGGAAAAACAATGCGCATGTAGGGGTGGACATGGTCCGCAAGGACAGATGCGTACTTGTATTGATCCATCGTGCCTTCCACAATAATCAGTGAACCCAGAGAATGCCAGGAAAACATTCCCCAGACCATAATGCTCCCGCCTCCAGCTTGGACCGTTCCTGCAATGGTTGCAGGGTGGTTCCTTTCAGAGGTTTCACGCCTTATACGCCAACGTCCATCTGTCCGATGGAGCATAAAACGCGATTCATCTGAAAACGCTACCTGTCGCCACTCAGTGGACGTCCAGCTGCTGTACTGGCGTGCAAATTCTAGCCTTCGTCGTCGATGAACACCAGTCAGCATAGGTGCACGAACCAGGCGTCCGCTTCGGAGGCCCAGACGCAGCAATGTTCGCTGAATAGTGGTTTGGGAGACACTTGTGGTAGCCCCTTGGTTCATTTTAGTGGTCAGTTGCTCAACGGTAGCCCGTCTATCTGCCCGAACGCATCTCCGCAACCGTCGTTCGCCTCTGTCATCTATGGCCCGTGGTGCACCACATTTGCCACGTCGTTGATTTTGGACAGTCCCATTTTGCCATGCACGGTACACTTTTACCACGGCGGCACGCGAACAGTTCACAAACTCAGCCGTTTCGGAAATGCTTCCACCCTTGGCCCGAAAGCCAATGATCATGCCCTTTTGGACGTCGGATAAATCGCTTCGTTTCTGCATTACGCCAACGATTGAAATGTTTTCCGAAGCCCACACACACCCTTTATATACGCTCAACTGCACTGTGCTGCACCTGCCTTCTGTGATTGGTTATTTAACTCTGAAGTGGAAAGTACGTGGTGGTCACATTAATGTGACTGGACTGTGTATATCAACACAATGAAGCAAAATATATCAACACAATGAAGCTAATACTTGACGAAGATTGGCTACATCGAGGCTCACTGCAGTAAAAAAAGACATGGAGGATCAGACAGCCGGTAAAGCAGCGCGCAGAAGCTAAACAAATAACCTGTAAAATTATTTAAATCTTAGATCTGTGATGTAAGACGCTGGTTCTGCTCTTGAACCGCTGCTAGCTACAGGCAGTAACATTTAATATTTGGCACGGAGCCGCTTCTGCTCCACCTGTTAGTGACTCTCTGACCGAACCTGTTTAAAGCTGCAGCATCTACGTAAAAAAATACATTTTACATGCGTATTAAAACTTTCGCTGTCCTAACATGAGACAGATAATCTCTAAAATATAATCGATCTCCTCCCTGTTCAGCCGGAAACAGTCAATCAGAACTAGCAGTAACCAGCTAGCCGCTATGCTAACAGGAAGTTTTCATTCAGTAACTCTGAAATGTTGATTGATCCTGTTTTTGCCTTTGAATGTTAAGTTTTATACTTGAATTTTTTGTCAATGTTGAGAGGTGCAAGTAGGAGCTTAATCAACATTTTTCTGACTCTCCACAGGTTTTTGACTACTATTTAGCTCAGGTTAGCGTTGATGCTAATGTTGAGCATCAGAACACTTTTCTTACTTATTACCAATGTTTCATATACTGAATGGAGTAAGTAATGACAGACAACATGATAGTGATGCAAAACATGATGCTGATAGCATTCATGCTAACATTAGCATTTTGGCTAATTTTACATTATGTAACATACTAAATGGTGCTAGAAAAGCTAAGTGAGCATGCTTCTGACTCCCTGCAAGTTATTTACTACATTGCAGCTTTCTTTAGCATTATTGCTAATTTTTACCATCAGAATACATTATTAATCCGACGGGCACACTTTGGCAGGCCCTTCAAAATTTCTGCAGGAATTTTCTAGTTATATGTTTATTCTTCCGTCACCGTTAATGCGGCTCGTACCGCTGCGTGCCCACCCACAAAAGTGGTATCAAATCGAGCGGCTCGTGCCCGGGAAGGGAGCTATTACTTTTATTGGGATTCTGACTTAAAATGACGACAAAAATTAATAAAAACGAAAAAATTGGAGATTGAGGAACTCGCAGCATCAGTAACCTTTCTGTCTGAAACACACACACAGGACTCCTGATGGCTTACTGAAAAACTGTGTTTAACTCGCCCTCACAGGCATAAATATTGCCCTATTGGTCTAAAACTTGGTCATAACATAGATACACATCCCTGCTCCCGTAAAATGTTTTCAAAAATTTCCTAGGGTTATGGATTTTTGTCAGGGTCCTTCAGACTGGCGCTGGGTGTCTCCCAAATATAGAAACGAGGGAGAAGAGGATTTTCCCGCTCTTTGTCTCCTCACAGCTGCGGGGCATTAATTACCATAGTAACGGGTTCCAGCCAGCGGCAGCCATTACTCTGAGAGACAGCAGAGAGTATTTCCTGTGACTATTGATATTTTGTTTAGATAAAATTACTATTTCTCTGAATTTTTCAGTGTGAAATGACATCCTTAGTATGAAGGCTGAAAGATTTAGACAAATAAACAATTATGGACTGTCTTTATTTTTTTAATATTTTGTACCGTGAGTGAGAACATGTGCGCAGCTTCAGTCTCGGTCTGAAGCTCGTTAATCATTAACAGTGTCAATTAGCGGTGCGCTGCGATCGTTGTCTCTTGTTGCCAAAAACCTGCATGTGCAGCTGGACTCACAGCGGCGGAGCTCGTCAAAATATATCAACACAATGAAGCTAATACTTGACGCAGATTGGCTACATCGAGGCTCACTGCAGTAAAAAAAGACATGGAGGATCAGACAGCCGGTAAAGCAGCGCAGCTACAAACACTCACCCGAATTAGCATGACGGTCAGAAAGCTAATCAAATAACCTGTAAAATTAATTACTCCGCTCAGCCGGAAACAGTCAATCAGAACTAGCAGTAACCAGCTAGCCGCTATGCTAACCAGTAGTTTTCATTCAGTAACTCTGGAATGTTGATTGATCCTGTTTTTGCCTTTGAATGTTATGTTTTATACTTGAATTTTTTGTCATTGTTGAGAGGTGCAAGTAGGAGCTTAATCAACATTTTTCTGACTCTCCACAGGTTTTTGACTACTATTTAGCTCAGGTTAGCGTTGATGCTAATGTTGAGCATCAGAACACTTTTCTTACTTATTATCAATGTTTCATATACTGAATGTAGTAAGTAATGACAGACAACATGACAGTGATGCTCCACATGCTACTAATAGCAATCATGCTATTATTAGCATTTTGGCTAATTTTAGCTTATGCAACATACTAAATGGTACGAGTGCAGCTTAGTGAACATGCTTCTGACTCCCTGCAGGTTATTGACTACATTGCATTTTTATTTAGCATTAATGCAAATTTTTTTAGCATCATATTGCTGCGTCCAATCCGACGGGCACACTTTGGCAGGCCCTTCAAAATTTCTGCAGGAATTTTCTAGTTCTTATTTAATACTTTGTTAGAACTTAAATGTCACTAACACAGTAAAAATGCCGGTGTTGTATTGAAACCCAAAAGTGTCTATATGTGTCCAAGTCAGCTGGTGTTAAAGTAACACTTTGAAAGTGTTAAAAGATTGACTCCCATTTTTGTTAAATTAACTTTGGTCTATAAACTGAAATGGGTTTAATAAAAGTTAAACTTTCCATTTCTGTGTATTATTTTGAATATTTTCCACTGGATTTGATTGATATTGACACCTTGTGGGTCAATTATTTACTTTTTTAACACCACATTGTGTTTTGTGATCAACACTACACTGGTGTTACTTTTAATATATTTTAACACTAACACCGGTGTAAATGTTAATGTGACTCTGTAATGTTGAAGTTAACACCAGCTGACTTGGACACATATAGACACTTTTGGGTGTTAATTCAAGACAGACATTTTTACTGTGTATGAATAACTTAGCAGGAAATGATAATAATAACAATAACAACCTTTAGATGATGAATTCACTGAGCTGAAGTAGAACTTTTCTAGCTGACCAATCAAACGCTCAGAACCGTTTCATGATGTTTGGTTTGTTCTGCCAGGTTTTAAAGTCTTCCTGGGTCTGTGCAGGTTTTCTTCGCCTCGGTCCGCTCCGGAGGCAGCAGTCAGGTTTTCTTCATGACCCTGAACAGAAGCTCCATGATGAACTGGTAACCTGCCCCGCCCCCCGCTGGGAGCCACGCCCCTTCGCCGGAGGGACGACGGAGGACGGCGTCTGTGCGTGTTTGTATGTGTGTGTGTACTGGTGGACGACGACGAGCTGCTGACCGGCGGTGCTAACCCGCAGCAGAGACATCCTCACGCTGTAGGTGGCGCTGCAGGTCCTGTGGCTGGTGGGACCGCCTGCAGAGCGAAGGAGGCGACCCCTCAGGGTCGGCGCGTCGGACTGAGGGTGGATCTGGAGCCTTGAAGGACCTGACCAGTAGCGTTGCAGTGGGGAAGCTCTTTGTGTAGCACACCAGTGATCCCAGGGTGTTCACACTGCGAGTGCACAGGCCGTTTAGTGAGTTAGCAAAGTAGCATTAGGCAAACAAAACACCTGAGGATGAGACCAGAAATGCACACAATGTTTAGATTGTTTTCATCTCACAGAGCCAAGATGATTTATTATTTCTGTTTTATTAGATTCTGTCTGAATTAGAGAACAGAAACACACAAAATCCTTTTTGTTTCACTTTTAGCAGTAAAAATGCACAACTTGAAGAAGCAACAAACAAAAAACGCACCAGAATGAGAAATGATTCGGATTCTGGGCGCCTGATCAAATCTGACAATCTTAAAGGGACAGTGACGGGAAATCTTTGACCGTTACACAAAAATAACGTTTCAGCCATCAATGATTATGTAAAACCCGCAGCAAATTCTCAATCTGACAGATTCATCTGCAAAAACACTCAATCTTGTCTAGTTTCTAGTGTAAATATCTTAGTAAACTTTCACAAAGAAATAGCAGCTTTTTAATTAATATAATTCCTTAATAAAAAGTTCAAGTTCCACTGACAGATTATTTCACTTATGACATTTTCCCCATGTTATAAGTGAAATAGTTTCCCAATGAAACAAGGACTTTTCCATTAATATTAATAAATTATTGACTTCTATTTCATTCTGAAAAGTCACTTGTAAGTTAGTTTTGTTTTATTTCAAGGTTACTAATATATTTACACTGAGAACTGGACGAAATTACTTTGTAAGTTTTTGTGTTTTGCAGTGAAATGATAAAAAAATGTGAATATAAAGTGAGAGCACAGTTCACTGATGAAAGGATCAACGTTGCCCTTTCAATGCACATCTTCCAACGCTGTCCGCTAAGTTTAACAAGAGAAACTCAAAATACAGAGTACACTGACTTCCCAGCTTGAAAATAATGAAAACAATTCAGTTTATTACTGTAACTCAGATCCGGCTGAGTAAAATGGATAAATAATCATAAAATATAAAACACACAGAGTGTGATGTGTCTTGCTAGCTGCAGCATCACAGCTCAGCATGGCGGCTTAAAAACATCAGAGATAAACTATTTACCCTTAATTAGATTACAAACTATGAAACATTTCATGACAGTTTCTGATATATTATCACCTTTTATAGCTTGTTTTCTCTCTTGAAGCAAATTAAAATAATTATAAAAATAACATTCTAACGTCCAAAGAAGTCAGTCCCTGAATAAGGAGGATAATAAACTGTTTTCCAAAAGCTTTGTATTTTCTTTGCACAGTTTCAAGCACTGCCTTGTTGCATTATTGAGCCATATTTTTCCTGTTTTGAACATGTTTTGTGTACATAAATAAAAACACAACAAAATTAGCTGCCAAATGGTTAAAAATAATCCTCCCAAACAAGCTTTCTGTTTCTTTTAGTGGTTTCTTGACTGTTTTAGCAAAATATAGCAGATTAGTTGTCATGGTTTTCATTTCTCCATGATGCAGCCCAGAAACAGCTGAACAGGCGTCAGTAGGAGGTGAAACACCGGCTGCTCCTCTAGATGCTCACAGTGTGAACACTCGCTTCGAGTGACGCTGCTGGACGTCTGCCGCCTCACGGAAAACACCGATAATCCTTCAAACAAGCAACGACAGTCAGGGAGGTTCGACCCGCCGCTGCAGACGGCCTGCAGCAGCTGCTGCAGCTGTGTGGGTCCTGACAGGAGAAGGACGCTTGTAGATATTGTACTATTGCTGCAGCAGCAACACAGTAACAGAAACCTTCACGTCTTTTCTCACTGGAAGAAGTCGTCCGTAGAATAGTTGCAAACTTCTGGAAGGTGTTATTTCTCCTGCCTGGTGTTAAAAACCACTTTTTATTTTCTGCTTGTTCTCCACTTTTGTAAATACTCACAGGCTGTTTAAAAGCAGGCGAAAACAAAAAGGGGTTTTATGAGATTTGTTTTTGTTTCGTCCCTATTTTGGTCTTTATAACCTGGGAGATTTTTCTGAGCACTTCCAGGAACTAAATGAGTTTAATTTGGTTCATCCATGGCTGTTTATTTAGTTTGCATGAAGACAACATACATGTTGAACCGTCTTCACTTGTTATGAATTTCAGGTTTGAGACAAAACACTTGTTGGTTTTACAATAGAAGGTGGACAAAACCCTGAAAAATGTTAGCATTTTTTTAGATGAATAAGAGTAAAGATTGTACACTGGAGAATTATACATCTTGGTGACATTTATTATTAATTTAGGTATGTAAAAACCAAGCAGGTGGGTAGATTTTAACTGAGAGGAAACTGTTTCATCTTTTCCTTTCTTTCCTTTTAATTGTTCAAAGATCTTAAAGGATGTGACAAACGAACGCAGACTGAGGCCAGATGAGGCCTTTAAAATGTGCCGGATGTTGGAGTTGATCATCAACCTGTGAATAAAGAGCAGCAGGCACAGAATCAATAGATTAAAAGATATTTATACTGTAATAATTTACATGACGATGATATCTTACTGATCATTTTAGAGGACATAAATAATGTTCACTTATCGAAGCTTAGTTGTCTTTCTACAGAATAGAGAACATAGCGAACTGTAAGAATTTCTAAAAAAAAAAATGCAATGTTTTTATCGTGGTATTATTTGTATTTCAATTTTTTGTATCAAGACTGTGAACGTGTGTGCGGCTGTGTGTCTGAGCGTGCAGGTGTGTGACATGCATGTGAGCGAATGTTTTCACCTGGCCTGAATCACTGGAGTCGGTCGGAAGACGACGCACATCTGTGACGTTTGGAAATCTACAATAAATGTCCTCTCCTTGTACAGCAGAAACCCAGAGCCGCTTCTCTTTCTTCACCTTATGCAGGAACAACCTGCCAGGGCAGGAAAAGTCTTTCATATTCAGATAATTACTGATTTGCTTTTTTGTTTTAAATATCTGAAATACTTCCAGACTGGTGAAGGGACATTTCCTCTTTTATCCAGTTTTTACGCAACACTGCTTGTTATTTTTAAGCCCTGATGAGGAACCGTGTTGAAACCTGAAGCTGCTGCTGCCCGAGTTACTCAATAATTTGTTGCTAGGTAACCGAAGATTGTTACCCAGCAAGTTGTTGCTAGGCAACAGAAGAGCGGGTGAGTTAGTTGATTCCACCGACCATGAGAGGTTCAGCAGTTCATGTTTCTACTTTTATCAACTAATCAGGTTTTAAAGATTTAATTTTTGGAAACTTATGGGTATTTCCACCAAAGCGCTCCTTTGGTTTCCATAGTTAGAGTGATGTCAGCGCATCCGGCGGCCATCTTGGTTGACCAGCAATTTTTCAGCTTCTATTAATTTGGATTTTGAATTCACGTCAAAGGTAAGGCTAAAACTTTTCTTTTTACAAGAATAAAGTATTGATATTACCAGAAAACGTTGCCATATTAGGAGAACGAAGTGGTAATTTTATGAGCACTCCAACATGAAAAATAAAAAAAGAATAATCCAGGTTTTTTTCCTCATAATGTCAAACCATTTACCTGGTAAAATCATGTCTTTATTCTGCTAATATTACTGTTTTATTCTAAGAATTAAATAGAAATTCTTGCAGCCAAACCTTAAAACTCTGTTGTTCAACATACAGAAGGGATGACTGAAACAAAAGCCACTTTTTAAAATCATATGTAACGTGGAATGATCTGACCAAAGCACACAGTTCCAGTTAAAGTCAAAGTTCAGAACTCCATATGTTTATGTTTGTGATGGTAGGAATGAGAATGTTTTGACATCAGTCTCAACCAGTCAGTAAATAAATAATTTATAGTTACTATCAGTGACACTAACATGCCTCTAATCTGTTTTCTTTAGACATTTTCTAACTTACAAAGATTGTCAGCCACACTTGAATCTCTCGTTTTTTCTATTTTGAAGATGAACAAAGAGAAATTGGACATTTTTCTCGGTCCAGTTCTGGAAGTCGAAACTCGCTGCTGGGTTTGACATCAAAATCACAACGCTGAAGAAGACATTGTACTTCATAAACATCATCTTAAATACTTATCACCACTTGCAGAAGCCGGAACATTGATTTTAGATGCAGTCTTACATGTGTGCCCTGAAAATTAAACATTTCAACCCGAGTTTACTTCAGGATGAAATGCAAGGAGCGGCCATATTGAAACGCAAAGTTAGAATACAAATTTCTAACTGTGAAGTTGGAATTTTCGAATTTCGACCACAAATGGAACCTTTGTAATCATGTTACTGAGAAACATGATGTAAATTAACTGCTAAATACATGCAAAAATAAAACTTAAATACCAGAAGATTTTTCTACATTTGTTGCATATTAATTGTTAAGGGTTCCAATAATTCTGCTACTGATGATTTTATGAAAAACAATTATTACTTAGCTGTAAACGTAATTTATTTTTTTTAATTTTCCTTCTACTTTACAAGTTTATGTTGATTTATCACATAAATCCCAACAAAGCAAATGGCTAAGTCCAACCCTGTTGGTAATTTTCGCTTGTTTCTACTGACTAAATTATAGTGTATGTCCGTTCTGCATGTATCGACTACAAATCAAACTGTTTACATTCCAATCGCCAGTCTAAGTGTGTTCTGCTGTACGTTCATTCTGGACCCGTGTGTTCTGACGTACGTTCATTTTGGACCCGTGTGTTCTGACGTACGTTCATTTTGGACCCGTGTGTTCTGACGTACGTTCATTCTGGACCCGTGTGTTCTGACGTACGTTCATTCTGGACCCGGGTGTTCTGACGTACGTTCATTCTGGACCCGGTGTTCTGACGTACGTTCATTCTGGACCCGGTGTTCTGACGTACGTTCATTCTGGACCCGTGTGTTCTTCCGTACGTTCATTTTGGACCAGTGTGCTCTGACGTACGTTCATTCTGGACCCGTGTGTTCTGCCGTACGTTCATTCTGGACCCGTGTGTTCTGACGTACGTTCATTCTGGACCCGTGTGTTCTACCGTACGTTCATTTTGGACCCGTGTGTTCTGACGTACGTTCATTCTGGACCCGTGTGTTCTGACGTACGTTCATTCTAGACCCGTGTGTTCTGACGTACGTTCATTTTGGACCCGTGTGTTCTGACGAACGTTCATTCTGGACCCGTGTGTTCTGCCGTACGTTCATTCTGGACCCGTGTGTTCTGACGTACGTTCATTTTGGACCCGTGTGTTCTGACGTACGTTCATTCTGGACCCGTGTGTTTCTGACGTACGTTCATTCTGGACCCGTGTGTTTCTGACGTACGTTCATTTTGGACCCGTGTGTTCTGTACGTACGTTCATTTTGGACCCGTGTGTTCTGACGTACGTTCATTCTGGACCCGTGTGTTCTGACGTACGTTCATTCTGGACCCGTGTGTTCTGACGTACGTTCATACTGGACCCGTGTGTTCTGACGTACGTTCATTCTGGACCCGTGTGTTCTGACGTACGTTCATTCTGGACCCGTGTGTTTCTGACGTACGTTCATTCTGGACCCGTGTGTTCTGACGTACGTTCATTTTGGACCCGTGTTTTCTGACGTACGTTCATTTTGACCCGTGTGTTTCTGACGTACGTTCATTCTGGACCCGTGTGTTCTGACGTACGTTCATTCTGGACCCGTGTGTTCTGACGTACGTTCATTTTGGACCCGTGTGTTTCTGACGAACGTTCATTCTGGACCCGTGTTTTCTGCCGTACGTTCATTCTGGACCCGTGTGTTCTGACGTACGTTCATTCTGGACCCGTGTGTTCTGACGTACGTTCCTTCTGGACCCGTGTGTTCTGACGTACGTTCATTTTGGACCCGTGTGTTCTGACGTACGTTCATTTGGACCCGTGTGTCTGACGTACGTTCATTCTGGACCGTGTGTTCTGACTACGTTCATTCTGGACCCGTGTGTTCTGACGTACGTTCATTTGGACCCGTGTGTTCTGACGTACGTTCATTTTGGACCCGTGTGTTCTGACGTACGTTCATTTTGGACCCGTGTGTTCTGACGTACGTTCGTTCTGGACCCGTCTTTTCTGCGTACGTTTGTTCTGGACCCGTGGTTCTGACGTACGTTCATTCTGGACCCGTGTGTTTCTGCCGTACGTTCCTTTGGACCCGTGTGTTCTGACGTACGTTCATTTTGGACCCGTGTGTTCTGAGTACGTTCATTTGGACCCGGTGTTCTGACGTACGTTCTTCTGGACCCGTTGTTCTGACCGTACGTTTTTCTTTGGACCCTGTTCTGCGTACGTTCATTTGGACCCGTGTGTTCTGCGTAGTTCATTTGGACCCGTGTGTTCTGACGTACGTTCATTCTGGACCCGTGTGTTCTGACGTACGTCTTTTGGCCCGTGTGTTTGACGACGTTCATTCTGGACCGTGTTTTCTGCGTACGTTCATTTGGACCCGTGTGTTCTGCGTACGTTCATTCTGGACCCGTGTGTTCTGCGTGTTCATTCTGGACCCGTGTGTTCTGATACGTCTTCTGGACCCGTGTGTTCTGCGTAGTTCATTTGGACCCGTGTGTTCTGACGTACGTTCATTTGGACCGTGTGTTCTGCGTACGTTCATTCTGCCCGTGTGTTCTGCGTACGTTCTTCTGGACCCGTGTGTTCTGACGTACGTTCATTGGACCCGTGTGTTCTGACGTACGTTCATTTGGACCCGTGTGTTCTGACGTACGTTCTTCTGGACCCGTGTGTTCTGACGTACGTTATTTGGACCGTGTGTTCTGACGACGTTCATTTTGGACCGTGTTTTTACGTACGTTCATTTGGACCCGTGTGTTCTGACGTACGTTTTTGGACCGTGTGTTCTGACGTAGTTCATTTGGACCCTGTTTCTGACGTACGTTCTTCTGGACCCGTGTGTTCTGCCGTACGTTTTCTGGACCCGTGTGTTCTGCGTGTTCATTCTGGACCTGTGTTCTGCGTACGTTCTTCTGGCCTGTGTTCTGCGTGTTTTTGGACCCGTGTTCTGCGTGTTCTTCTGGACCGTGTGTTCTGACGTACGTTCATTCTGGACCGTGTGTTCTGCCGTACGTTCATTGGACCCGTTTTTGCGTAGTCATTCTGGACGTGTGTTCTGACGTACGTTCATTTGGACCCGTGGTGTTCTGACGTACGTTCATTCTGGACCCGTTGTTCTGACGTCGTTCTTGGACCCGTGTTTCTGAGTACGTTCATTTGGACCGGTTCTGCGTACGTTCATTTGACCCGTGTGTTCTCGACGTCTTTGGACCCGTGTGTTCGCGTACGTTCATTCTGACCGTGTTTCTGACGTGTTCATTTGGCCGTGTGTTCTGCCGTACGTTCATTTGGACCCGGTGTTCGACGTATTATCTGGCCCGTGTGTTCTGACTACGTTCATTTGGACCGTGTGTTCTGCGTACGTTCATTGGACCCGTGTGTTCTGACGTACTTCATTCTGGACCCGTGTGTTTCTGCGTACGTTCATTTGGACCGTGTGTTCTGACGTACGTTCTTTGACCCGTGTTTCTGCGACGTTCATTCTGGACCCGTGTGTTCTGCCGTGTTCATTGGACCCGTGTTTCTACGTACGTCTTTTGGACCGTGTTTCTGCGACGTTCATTTGGACCCGGTTTCTGCCGTATTCTTCTGGACCGGTGTTCTGACGTCGTCTTCTGGACCGTGTGTTCTGGACGTTTTTGCCCTGTTTTTGCGTACTTCATTCTGCCCGTGTGTTCTGACGTACGTTCATTCTGGACCCGTTGTTCTGACGTACGTTCATTTGGACCCGTGTGTTCTGACGTACGTTCATTTGGACCCGTGTTCTGCGTACGTTCATCGGACCCTGTGTTCTGACGTACGTTCTTTTGGACCCTGTGTTTCTGACGTACGTTCATTGGACCCTGTTTCGGTGTTCTGCGTACGTTCATTCTGGACCCGTGTGTTCTGCGTAGTCATTCTGGACCGTGTGTTCTGCTAGTTCATTCTGGACCCGTGTGTTCTGACGTAGTTCATTTGGACCCGTGTGTCTGCCGTCGTTCTTTGGACCCGTGTGTTCTGACGTACGTTCATTTGGACCCGTGTGTTCTGACGTACGTTCTTCTGGACCCGTGTGTTCTGCGTACGTTCATTCTGGACCCGTGTTTCTGACGTACGTTCTTCTGGACCGTGTGTTCTGACGTACGTTCTTCTGGACCCGTGTGTTCTGCGTACGTTCATTCTGGACCCGTGTGTTTGCGTACGTTCATTTGGACCGTGTGTTCTGCGTACGTTCATTTGGACCCGTTGTTCTGACGTACGTTCATTTTGGACCCGTGTGTTCTGCGTACGTTCATTCTGGCCCGTGTGTTCTGCCGTACGTTCATTCTGGACCCGTGTGTTCTGACGTACGTTCTTCTGGACCCGTGTGTTCTGCCGTACGTTCATTTGGACCCGTGGTTCTGACGTACGTTCATTCTGGACCCGTGTGTTCTGACGTACGTTCATTCTGGACCCGTGTGTTCTGACGTACGTCATTTGGACCCTGTGTCTGCGACGTTCTTTGGACCGTGTTCTGCAGTTCATTCTGGACCCGTGTGTTCTGACGTACGTTCATTTGGACCCGTGTGTTCTGCGTACGTTCATTCTGGACCCGTGTGTTCTGACGTACGTTCTTTGGACCCGTGTGTTCTGACGTACGTTCATTTGGACCCGTGTGTTCTGACGTACGTTCATTTTGGACCCGTGTGTTCTGACGTACGTTCATTTGGACCCGTGTGTTCTGACGTACGTTCATTCTGGACCCGTGTGTTCTGACGTACGTTCATTCTGACCCGTGTTTTACGTACGTTCTTTCTGACCCGTGTGTTCTGACGTACGTTCATTCTGACCCTGTCTGACGACTTCTTCTGCCCGTGTGTTCGCGTCGTTCATCTGGACCGTTTTCGCGTACGTTCATTTGGACCCTGTTTTTCTGCGTAGTTCATTTGGCCCGTGTGTTCGCGTACGTTCTTCTGGACGGTGTTCGCTCGTTTTCTACCTTGTGATACGGACCTTCGTCCGTTTTTGGACCCGGTGTTCTGAGTAGTTCTTCTGGACGCGGCCTGGGGTCCGACGTTCCTGCCGGTGTTCGCGACGTTCTCGGACGTGTGTTCGGCGTAGTCATTGGACCTGTGTCTGCTACGTTCGATTCGGACCGTGTTCTGCGTACGTCTTCTGGACCCGTGTGTTCTGCGTACGTTCATTCTGGACCCGTGTGTTCTGACTAGTCATTTGGACCCGTGTGTTCTGCGTACGTTCATTTGGGCCCGTGTGTTCTGCGTATTCATTTGACCGTGTTTCTGACGTACACTTACTTTGAGACCCGTGGTTCTGGTTATTGACCGTTTCTCGATTCTTGGACCCGTGTGTTCTGACGTACGTTCTTTTGACCCGTGTGTTCTGAGTGTCTTTGACCCGTTTCTGCTACGTTTGGACCCGTGTTCTGCCGTAGTTCTTCTGGACCCGTGTGTTCTGCGTACGTTCTCTGACCGGTGTTGCGTACGTTCTTGGACCGTGTTTCTGCCGTAGTTCATTCGACCCGTGGTTCTGCGTGTTCTTGACCTGTTCGACGTCGTTCTTCGACCGGTTGTAGTCTGCCGTTACGTTCTTCTGGACCCGTGTGTTCTGCCTAGTTCATTCTGGACCCGTGTGTTCTGACGTACGTTCATTTGGACCCGTGTGTTCTGACGTAGTTCATTTGGACCCGGTGTTCTGACGTACGTTCATTGACCGTTTCTGGTATTCTTGGACCCTGTTTTGGTAGTTATTGGCCTTGTTCTTATCTTTGCCTTGTTAGGTTCCTCCGGGTTGGAGCTTGACCGGGTTGCCCGATTTCTCTTCACCGACGTACGTCTTGGCCTTTTCTTCCTCGGCCGGGTTCGTCTCTACCCTGTCTTTCGCCTTAATCTTTGCACGCATCGCCCGGTTTCGCGAGTTCATTGGCCCGTGCGCTCGTTCTTTGCCGTGTCTGCCGTGTTCCTTCAGGACGGTCACTTCGTCGTTTGACCCGGGGTTCAAGCATTCCCGTGGGCCCCGGACCGCCTCGCTGCCGTGGTTCTGCGAGTCATTGGGTGTGCTGAAGGCATGGCCTTCGGCGCATTGACCGGTGTTCGGTAGCTCGGCCGGTGTTTGCGGACGTTAGGACCCTGTTCGACGATTTGGGGGGGGGGGGGGGGGGGGGGGGGGGGGGGGGGGGGGTGTGTTCTGACGTACGTTCTTTTGGACCCGTGTGTTCTGACGTACGTTCATTTGGACCGTGTGTTCTGACGTACGTTCATTCTGGACCCGTGTGTTCTGACGTACGTTCATTCTGGACCCGTGTGTTCTGACGTACGTTCATTCTGGACCCGTGTGTTCTGACGTACGTTCATTCTGGACCCGTGTGTTCTGACGTACGTTTCATTCTGGACCCGTGTGTTCTGACGTACGTTCATTCTGGACCCGTGTTGTTCTGACGTACGTTCATTTGGACCCGTGTTGTTCTGACGTACGTTCATTTGGACCCGTGTGTTCTGACGTACGTTCATTCTGGACCCGTGTGTTCTGACGTACGTTCTTCTGGACCCGTGTGTTCTGACGTACGTTCATTCTGGACCCGTGTGTTCTGACGTACGTTCATTTGGACCCGTGTGTTCTGACGTACGTTTCATTTCTGGACCCGTGTGTTCTGACGTACGTTCATTCTGGACCCGTGTGTTCTGACGTACGTTCTTTTGGACCCGTGTGTTCTGACGTACGTTCATTCTGGACCCGTGTGTTCTGACGTACGTTCATTCTGGACCCGTGTGTTCTGACCGTACGTTCATTCTGGACCGTGTGTTCTGGTACGTTCATTTGGACCCGTGTTTCTGCGTACGTTCATTTTGGACCCGTGTGTTCTGACGTACGTTCATTTCTGGACCCGTGTGTTCTGCCGTACGTTCATTCTGGACCCGTGTGTTCTGACGTACGTTCATTTTGGACCCGTGTGTTCTGACGTACGTTCATTCTGGACCCGTGTGTTCTGACGTACGTTCATTTGGCCGTGTGTTCTGACGTACGTTCATTCTGGACCCGTGTGTTCTGCGTACGTTCATTTTGACCGCGATGTTCGGTCGTTCATTCTGGACCCGTGTGTTTCTGCGTACGTTCATCTGGACCCGTGTGTTCTGACGGTACGTTCATTCTTGGACCCGTGTTCTGGACGTACGTTCTTTTGGACCGTGTGTCGAGTACGTTCATTCTGGGACCCGTGTGTTTCTGCGTAACGTTCATTCTGGACCGTGTTTTACTGACCGTACGTTCATTTCTGGAAACCGTGTGTTTCGCCGTACGTTCATTTTGGACCCGTGCTGTTCTGACGTACGTTCATTCTGGACCCGTGTGTTTGACGTAGTTCATTGGACCGTGTGTTCTGGCGACGTTCATTCTGGACCCGTGTGTTCTGACGTACGTTCATTCTGGACCCGTGTGTTCTGACGTACGTTCATTTTGGACCACTGTTTTTGGGTACTTAGCTGTTCTTATCCGTGCCTGTAGGTTCCTCCGGTGAGCTGACGGGTTGCCAGTTCTCCTCACACAGACTCGGCCTTTCTCCTCTTCCCGAATCAGGGTCGTCTCTCACAAACCTGGCAACTCTTTCTGCCAGCCGGAACACATAAACGCCCCCCCCCTCCCCCCCCCGCGCTTCCTCCGCGGATGCTGCAGTCAAGTTGGCCGCGCATGCGCACTCTCGGTCCTCTTTTTGCTCGGAAGGTAAGTGCGGCATGGCGCGTGTTTTCTTCCTTCAGGGAATAAACGGACCACTTCGTCCGTTTTTAGCTCACCTCGGAGGGGATTCAAAGGCCGGGAAGTAGTTTCCTCCCGGTAAGCGGGGCCTCCGGAGCGGCCGCCTCGCCTCGCCGGTGGATTCCGCTCGGGCGGCGGGGCAGGCAGGGTGTGGGTGTCCGGGGCTGAATCAAAGGGGGACATGCGGCCTTCGGCGGCGAGGCGCTCGGTGTCACGTCGGCCGTGTTCCCCGGCCCTCCACGCCCCTCGGCGGCCCGGTGTTGTCCGCGGAGGCCGTAATAAAAGCCGAACCTCCAGCTGCCGTCGAACTCGAAGCGATTTGGACTCTTCATTTTGCGGCTAACCGCGGTTAGCATCGGTAGCAGCTGTTAGCTTTGCGTTAGCTGACTTATTTAAATAACAGCCGCTGTAACGAGTTACCGACATTTTTGTTTTATTTGGTATTAAACCAAGTTTTCTTTATATATAATAACGAGATATCGGTAACGTTATCGCTCCTAAATGCGTCGCGTTTCAGTAGAAGCTCCATCGTTGTAAAGTAACGGTGCGACATGTCGGTGTTGTTAGCAGAAGGCCAAGCTAGCGGCTGCTACTTTCTCAAGTTACCCCGTTAATCCTCCCGGAGAGACTCATTCCGAACTTATCTCAGATTTATTCCCGGGTTTCTCCCTGTGGAAAAGCAGATTCGTGCTGCTGTGAGCGATCCGGAGCCGTTGCGATCCGCGGCGGATGACACAGCAGTTGAGCCTCGTGTTTAGCCGGTTAGCCTGTCGGAGGCTCCACGTTTCATTCCGCTGTTTATTCAGACTGACTGGAAAAACAACATTTAGGCCTGAAACCCGCTGAGATCAGGACTGATGAGCTTCAAAAGGCCAAAGACATGAGAAAACTCCCTACATAGGGGCCCTGAAATGCGTCATTACACAAACGTGACAGTAGTTTAATTAAGCTGGTATAGATGTTAGTGTTGTAGATGGTGAAGTGTGTCAGGTTGAGTTTGAATGGACTGATTCATTTAGGCTTGTCTGGTTGTTGCTGCTCTATGCAGGCTGGACCTTCTACTCTAATTGTCTTTATGCCAATTAAAATACAAACTTTAATAGGCTAGTAACTTATGAATTGGTTGTATAACTGATAATTTAAAATTTATATTCAGCATCTATAAAATCAGAGTTTCATTAGAGAAAGTATCAGGAGTTGAAATTGCATAAAAGTTGATCCCACATATCTGAAGATGTAACAAAAATCAAACTGTTACACATCGAATAGATGTTTGATATAGATTGTAATCATGAATTAGTTTAGGTTCAGTATTTATAACATTCCAGTTGATTTGAAAATATTTGTATTTAGTTCCTTGGCTGAGGCTCGTTTCAGTTTAATAAACGAAGGTTTAGGAGATGTTGCAGTGTAATTTGCTTCAGACACAGATGTGGAGGAACCTGCAGGGTTTATTCCTCCAGTTGATAAAACTCTCCATGTCCATCATCTGGTTCCAAGATGATGAAATAACATTAAATGGACACCTTGTGGATCAGACTGCAGATTATCTTCACTGTACATGAACTAGGGCTGTATAATAATATCACGATGTATATATCGATTTCTTTCCTAGAAAAAAATCAATAGTCATCCTTAAGTATCGTAACGTCCAACTGTCACCTTGTTCACTCACTGCTTGCTTCACCAGGTCATCAGGCTTAGAGTGATTCCTTCAGATGTTCAGGTTAAAAAGGTATCAAACTATTCAGAGCAGGAACTTGGTTCACTTTATTTACTTTACTAATGCATGTCAGCTACAGTTTGGACTGTTTCAACTTAAAGAAACATGTTTTCTCTCCACTTCTTTGGTTCATTTTGTCCAGCTGTCCACTTTAAGTCTGTGTCCAACCAGAACCAGGTATTGTGTAGTTGGTGCTTTTAATCAGTTTTCAGTTAAATTAATTCAATCCAACTTTATAACAGTCACAAAATGTCACCAAATTCACTCTGTCCCTCTAAAATCTTTCAGAAAATCGGAAAAGTGTATTGAATTGTATCGTTTGCTGAATATCGCGATAAATATCGTATCATGGGCTGAATATCGTATTGTGAGATTATTGCATCACTACAGCCCTATGCTCTATGCAGGCTGAACCTTCAATACTCTATAACAATTAAAACAACAAGAATTAAGATGCATAATTACAAATTTAATAAACTAGTAACTTATGTATCCATTCAGATTTTATATTCAGCATCTATAAAATCAGAATTTTGTTAAAGTATCAGGATTAGAGCTGAAACTACATAAACATTGGTCCCACCTACATACCTGAAGATGTATTTTAAAATCAAACTTGTACATCAAATAGATATTTGATATAGATTGTAATACTTTTGTCTGGTTCCTTGGATGAGGCTCGTTTCGGCTAAATGAAGTTTCGGAGACGTTACAGGATGAAACGTGGTTTAATTTGCTGCTTCAGACACAGATGTGGAAGAACCTGCAGAGTTTCTTCTTCCAGTTGATAAAAACTCTCCAAATGTCCATCATCTGGTTCCAAGATGATGAAAACAAGCCAACAAATGTTAAATGGACCCCATGTGGACCAGACTGCAGATGATCTTTGCTATACATGAACTTTAAGTTGTTAAATATTTGCGTTAACGGTTCAGACTTTCTTCATTTGAAAGAGTCGTTGACGTTTGGTCACTTTGCTAGAAATTATCTGAAATAATTTCAGTAGTTGAGCGATTTACAGCTTTTCTATAAATAGTCGTTTTACATCAATCAGTTTTTAACCGTTTCTGCTGCCTTGTTGATTAACCCTGTACTCGTCCAGAGTTGACCTGTCCAGAGTTGTTGACCTGTCCAGAGTTGTTGACCAGAGTTGTTGAGCTGTCCAGAGTTGTTGAGCTGTCCAGAGTTGTTGAGCTGTCCAGAGTTGTTGAGCTGTCCAGAGATGTTGAGCTGTCCAGAGATGTTGAGCTGTCCAGAGATGTTGACCTGTCCAGAGTTGTTGACCAGAGTTGTTGACCAGAGTTGTTGACCAGAGTTGTTGACCAGAGTTGTTGACCAGAGTTGTTGACCAGAGTTGTTGACCAGAGTTGTTGTCCAGAGTTGAGCTGTCCAGAGTTGAGCTGTCCAGAGTTGAGCTGTCCAGAGTTGAGCTGTCCAGAGTTGAGCTGTCCAGAGTTGAGCTGTCCAGAGTTGAGCTGTCCAGAGTTGAGCTGACCAGAGTTGAGCTGACCAGAGTTGAGCTGACCAGAGTTGAGCTGACCAGAGTTGAGCTGACCAGAGTTGAGCTGACCAGAGTTGAGCTGACCAGAGTTGAGCTGACCAGAGTTGAGCTGACCAGAGTTGAGCTGACCAGAGTTGTTGCCCAGAGTTGTTGCCCAGAGTTGTTGCCCAGAGTTGTTGCCCAGAGTTGTTGCCCAGAGTTGTTGCCCAGAGTTGTTGCCCAGAGTTGTTGCCCAGAGTTGTTGCCCAGAGTTGTTGCCCAGAGTTGTTGCCCAGAGTTGTTGCCCAGAGTTGTTGCCCAGAGTTGTTGCCCAGAGTTGTTGCCCAGAGTTGTTGCCCAGAGTTGTTGCCCAGAGTTGTTGCCCAGAGTTGTTGCCCAGAGTTGAGCTGCCCAGAGTTGTTGCCCAGAGTTGTTGACCAGAGTTGTTGACCAGAGTTGAGCTGACCAGAGTTGAGCTGACCAGAGTTGAGCTGACCAGAGTTGAGCTGACCAGAGTTGAGCTGACCAGAGTTGTTGACCAGAGTTGTTGACCAGAGTTGTTGACCAGAGTTGTTGACCAGAGTTGTTGACCAGAGTTGAGGACCAGAGTTGTTGACCAGAGTTGAGCTGTCCAGAGTTGTTGACCAGAGTTGAGCTGTCCAGAGTTGTTGACCTGTCCTTGTGCCTCCAGCGCCCCAGACCCATCGCACCATGGCAGATCCCGATCTCGACTTCACGACTGGAGAGTCTGGCGCCTCGGCCACCTACCCCATGCAGTGCTCCGCCCTGCGTAAGAACGGATACGTGGTGCTGAAGGGACGTCCCTGCAAAATCGTGGAGATGTCCACCTCCAAGACCGGCAAGCACGGACACGCCAAGGTACGGTTCTGACCCGGGTTCCCCTTCGTGGAGGTCGGGACGGACATTTTCACACCTTTGTTTGGTTCTGCAGGTTAACCTGGTTGGTATCGACATCTTCACCAACAAGAAGTATGAGGACATGTGCCCCTCCACCCACAACATGGATGTCCCCGCCATCAAGAGGACAGACTATCAGGTGACCAGGATCAGGTCCAGGTCCTGGATCAGGCCACGGATCAGGTGACCAGGATCAGGTCCAGGATCAGGTGACCAGGATCAGGTCCAGGCCCTGGATCAGGATCAGGTCCTGGATCAGGTCCAGGATCAGGTGACCAGGATCAGGTCCAGGCCCTGGATCAGGATCAGGTCCTGGATCAGGTGACCAGGATCAGGTCCAGCATCAGGCCACAGATCAGGTCCAGGATGTTACCTGGATCAGGCCCTGGATCAGGATCAGATCCAGGATCAGGTGACCAGGATCAGGTCCAGGTCCTGGATCAGGCCCTGGATCAGATCCAGGATCAGGTGACCTGGATCAGGATCAGGCCCTGGATCAGGTCCAGGATCAGGTCCTGGATCAGGATCAGGACCTGATCCTGGATCAGGTCCTGATCCTGACCTGGACCTGACCAGAGTTGAGCTGCCCAGAGTTGAGCTGCCCAGCTCAACTCTGGGCAGATCGGGTCCTGATCCAGGACCCGATCCTGGATCAGGACCTGATCCAGGATCAGGTCCTGGATCAGGTCCAGGATCAGGGCCTGATCCAGGATCGGGTCCTGGATCAGGTCCAGGATCAGGGCCTGATCCAGGATCGGGTCCTGGATCAGGTCCAGGATCAGGGCCTGATCCAGGATCAGGTCCTGGATCAGGCCCTGGATCAGGATCAGGCAAACATTTTTAGTTTGAAATACTGAAAGTAGAATGAAATTAATTCAGTGACGTTGGAAGGTTTTAGATTTTATCGTCTGATTTTTACAGTGTTGGATCTGAACGTGAGTTTTATTATTAATATAAGCACATAATGAAAACAGGCTGATTATTTTTATCAGTAATCTGTTTGTCACCTGATTGAGATGCTTTAATTAATTTGAACTGACCTGATATTTTATCTGGAGTCGCCTCTTGACTCCAGGATGAAACAATTGGACCTCCTGAATATTTAAGTTTTATTGCTGGACGCTTTAGTTTTTGGATGTTTTTCTAATAAAAACAGCTGGTTTGAACTTTAGATCAGTTTAGTTGGACTTTATAGGAAGACTAACAGTTTAGGACAAAATAAGATTATTTAACAGACCAACAATCAACTTCATATGATGAGTTGGATCCGATTACAGCAGGAAACCTGGAACAGAAACGTCTTTTATTGTCCCATAAAGGGGACGTTTCTGTACAACAGTGACGGCAGTAATGGAAAATATACTCAGAATATTAATATAGATGAAAATCAAACGCTGGGATAAAGCTACAAAAATGTACAAAATGTAAATATCTCTTGATATAAACACACAATTATAAATATGACATGATGGAAAGTGGCTCGGTGCGCCGTACTTTAAAATATTAACAAAATAAAACGGGTTTAAAGTAGACTTAAAAGATTCAAAACAATATTAAAATGATGCTAAATCTAATTTCTGAATCCTGTGCAGCAGGAATAAAAATGGTTTTCTGCCTCTTAGTGAATGTATAACAGCTGGGTGAGGATGTCGGTTGTGCTAGCGTTAGCCTGATGGAACTAGTTTAATAGCAGCTAGCGTTAGCCTGATGGAACTAGTTTAATTAAATAGCAGCTAGCGTTAGCCTGATGGAACTAGTTTAATAGCAGCTAGCGTTAGCCTGATGGAACTAGTTTAATTAAATAGCAGCTAGCGTTAGCCTGATGGAACTAGTTTAATTAAATAGCAGCTAGCGTTAGCCTGATGGAACTAGTTTAATAGCAGCTAGCGTTAGCCTGATGGAACTAGTTTAATTAAATAGCAGCGTTAGCCTGATGGAACTAGTTTAATTAAAGGGCAGCTAGCGTTAGCCTGATGGAACTAGTTTAATTAAATAGCAGCGTTAGCCTGATGGAACTAGTTTAATTAAAGGGCAGCTAGCGTTAGCCTGATGGAACTAGTTTAATTAAATAGCAGCGTTAGCCTGATGGAACTAGTTTAATTAAAGGGCAGCTAGCGTTAGCCTGATGGAACTAGTTTAATTAAATAGCAGCGTTAGCCTGATGGAACTAGTTTAATTAAATAGCAGCTAGCATTAGCCTGATGGGACTAGTTTAATAGCAGCTAGCGTTAGCCTGATGGAACTAGTTTAATTAAAGGGCAGCTAGCGTTAGCCTGATGGGACTAGTTTAATTTAATAGCAGCTAGCGTTACCCTGATAGAACTATTTTGATTTAATAGCAGCTAGCGTTATCCTGATTAGCATTTGTAGCTTGAACCGTTTCTTGTTATCGGTTTGAGGATTCTGGCATTCAGAGCCTTGTGTTTGAATCGGATCAGAACCTGTTTGGTTCAGCTCACCGTCCTGCACAGGACTCACTAGCGTTTCCTTTATCCAGTACCTGGATCCCGTCAGGTTCTGACTGTAACTTTAATCCATGTCTTTTTAGTCAGAAGGTGAAATCGTTTTTAAAGTTTTTTCAGAAGAAGTAACGAATTGTCTCCTTCCAGCTCGTTAACATTGCTGAAAGCTACATGTCCTTGATGAGCGACAACGGAGACATCAGAGAGGACCTGCGCGTCCCCGAAAGCGACATCGGCAAGGAGATCGAGTCAAAGTTCGAGGCGGGTGAAGAATTCATGGTGAGTTTGTGTTTGTGCCGGTCGGGTCGGGTCCCGGGTGACTGACGCGTTGCTCTGGCTGCCCCCAGGTCACCGTGATTTCTGCCATGGGGGAGGAATGTGCCGTCGCCACCAAGGTCTTGGCCAGCAAATAGGGAGATGGACTTTGCTGCCCAGGCAACAAGCACCACCCACAACCAGTCTCCTGCATTCTCATTGGTTCTGTCACCAAAGCGTCGGCCTTCACAGACAACCTCCAATCATTCTGTTGTAATTTCTCTCTCATCAATGACCTTTTGACCCCCCCTCCCCCCCCCCCCCCTCCCCGGTTCCTCTTTCCGTTGCTGTTGGGAATGTTCCACTGCAGCCTGATGACTGAGTTTTTGTTTGCTAACAATCTACTTTATATAAAAACGACTTAAAAACCCCCATCAGTTGCTCATTCCTGCTCATTTCTGCCTTCAGTCGTTTGGCCGCTCACATTCCTGAATGTTGAGAGAAACGTTGGGGTTCAGCTTTTCTATGATTATTTTTTATATTCTTTGGGTTAAACGAAGCGGGTCTGGAGGGGAGGTCAGCACTTAGAGGCCCCCCCACCCAGCATGTAGAGCCAAACGTTAGGAAGCTCAGCAGCTCCCCCCGAGGCGGCGGCTCCACCCCATGTAACTCCCCCCCCCCTCATTACTAAAAGTGTTGCCCTTTGACCTCAGAGTGTGGAGCGGCGTGGGCCTCCGACATGCAGGAGGCGGTTTGCAGTGTTTCCTTTTGTTTTCTTTTCGAGGGACTTCATTCGGGTTCGGTTGCTAACTTTCTGTTCACTCGAGGCCTTTTGTCACCCGACTGAAGAAGGCAAAATAAAACAGATACAAATGGACAAAAGCTGCAACACGCTGTCTGTCTGCTTCTCTGTCTCCGGGCGGGTTTGGGTTTCTGTGGGCAGAAAATAAACGCTTTGCAGTGTTGGACCCGTTTCTGTTTGTGCGATTTCTGCCTTGTGCTTCAACGCTGCAGGGACCGTTTCTACAGCCGGAGGACGCGTTAGCATCGGTAGCCTAGCCGCCATTAAAACGCTCATGATGCTGCAGGAATGTGCAAATGACTCCATTCAGTAAACGACAGGATCGATTCGAACTTCGTTATTCTGGCTGTGGCTAACGGAGGACCCAACAGGAAGTTCTCTAAATGTGGAGCAGCTTTTCCTTCCACTAAACTTTCCAGCCAAGAGCTTTTATTAATGGAAAGTTTAGTGGAAGGAGAAAGTGGTGAACTGCTCAGTTTGGGGGAGATGAAGAATTTTAACTGGATTCAGTTCAAGTCTACATATTTAATTTGTCAGATTAATAAAAAATGATTTATTTTTATGGAAGATGAGGGTAAAGTCCCAACTGCTTGAGGTCAGAGGTCAAGTTTTCACAGTCTGAGGGGCATCAAGTCCAAAGTCGGCTCACTTTTCCATCTGCATCCGGTTCTGGTCGTCTCCGCCTGAAGGAACCGATGAATGTATTGATTACGGTGCGATCAGTGAATCGGACCTGAACTCCAGAAAGGAGCCGCCACTGCAAGTAACTTTACGCTTCAACACAGAGAAGTTGGAGTATTTTGGTTTAATTTGTGAAAGTGATGTAATTAAGTGAATATAATTAGTGTGTATTTTAAAGAAAATTGAAGCAAACAAAACATTTAAGTGTCTTTAGATCAGAGAACCAAACCTGCCGTCTGTAAAATCTGTCAGTGACGCGTCGTAGCGACGATGTTGACGGTATTTAAATATCTGAGCTGCTTCAGCAGAGGGACAATAAAACTGAACAAACAAGAAGTCTGACTTTGACAAAACATTGTGATTTGAGATCAAATAAGTAAAACCTGTTACTTTAAAACATTAATAAAAAGTGTTTGTTGGTAAAACTAAAGTTCTTTTTATCAGTTACTCAAGTAAATGTCATTAGGAATGAACTGATTTATCTGGATGTGCTGGTGAGACAGGTTTGTACTTATTAACGCATTAAATAGGAATAATGTGTCTGCAGAATCATTTCAGTGATTAACATGACATGAAATCATATTTATGGTTTTTAGAGGGTTTTTAAGTTGGGCGACATTTTCAAAGAATTCCTCTTCATTTGTTTCTTAGACAACATTTTCTCTGTCAATATCTGGATTTCTGCAGCCATATTAATACTGTCTCTGATTTTATGTTGAAAAAATGTGATGTTCCCAGTCACAGAGCATATAACATTAAGTATGATGCTAATCAGCACCACTAGGCACTTAAGGAATAAAACAGCCTGTTCACAGTGTGTTTATTTTATTGATGCTATTGTTACTCAAACATGACTTTGAAATTAAGTCAATATATAGTTACTTCAAATAAAGCTGAATACTGACAGATTCCTCTACTGCCGTAGAAGCTTTTAATGCATCAGGATTTATACTTATGTGAATAATTCATTCATCTGTCTTGTTATATATAATCTGAAGTAATTCAAAGTTCCACAACCAAAATAAATGCACAGAATTCAATATTTCTACAATTATTACCCTGTGGTAGGGCTGTATAACATCGATATCGCGATATATATCGATATTTTTTTCCTATAACAAATCGATATTCATCCTTAAGTATCGTAACGTCCAACTGTCCCTTGTTCCCTCACTGCTTGCTTCACCAGGTCATCAGGCTTAGAGTGATTCCTTCAGATGTTCAGGTTAAAAAGGTATCAAACTATTCAGAGCAGGAACTTGGTTCACTTTATTTACTTTACTAATGCATGTCAGCTACAGTTTGGACTGTTTCAACTAAAGAAACATGTTTTCTCTCCACTTCTTTGGTTCATTTTGTCCACTTTAAGTCTGTGTCCAACCAGAACCAGGTATTGTGTAGTTGGAGCTTTTAATCAGTTTTCAGTTAAATTAATTCAGTCCAACTTTATAACAGTCACAAAATGTCACCAAAATCACTCTGTCCCTCTGAAGTCTTTCAGAAAATCACTAAAGTGTATTGAATTGTACCGTTTGCTGAATATTGTGGGCAGAATATCGTGTATCGCATCATGAGATTATTGTATCACTACAGCCCTACTGGTTTCCTGCGGCCTGATTATGAAATCAGGACTCCAGAAAACGAGTATTTGTAACATTGTGGTAGTAATTCAACCAGACTTTTCCTCGATTGTAGGCCCTATAGTTACTTTAAGTTCCTTTTTCAAGCGTTTTTCTTCTTCTCCTCCTCCTGTGTTGTAGTATTTAGCTGCAGATGCATCTCTCCCGTCTCCTCAAACGGATTCTGCTGCTTCTCCTTCCAGCTCTTCCCTTTCAAGGCGACGTTCTGGTTTCTGAGTCTCGCGCGTTGGCCGGTTTCCTCTGCAGAAACGGAGACGTGGTGCGGCTGACGGAGGTCAACGACTGGACAGGCTCAGCAGGTTTATTATCAGGCAACAACTGACCTTTGGACCAACGAGGGAAAACAACGTCTGCCCTGCAGAGACCACACTTTCCTCTGTTATGGAGAAAAATCACGTTCAGATGCTGCTTCCCGGTTAAACGCATCAAAATCTGTTTACTCGATTGTTAAAACATCTGCTACATTATTAGCAAAGAATCCAGAAATTGTACTCAGGAGGAACAGTGTCAGGTAAAATGCATCACTAAGAAATACCTCAGGTAAATAACTAAAGCACTAACTGATTGTCAGATGGAGAAAATATTGTTTTATGTGCAAATTCTCGCATTTTAAAGACTGAAATGAGGGGGGAAATCATACAAATAAGTAACATATCTCCAAAATAACAAATTCAGACAGAAAAAAAAATCACTTCCAATTAGTTTTGTCCAAAATAAACTTATAAAAGTTAAAGTAGGCAATGTATATTACCGATATGTCAACTGACTAACTGTATGGTTTTTATTTCCAAATAGCACAAAGGGTTAAGCAGATAGAAAATAATAGAAAATGAAACTTGACTACAAACAAGACATTTCCACATAAACTGTAGTTTGCATCTGGATCTGGTGTATATTTTATTAAAATGTTTGTTTATTTGATAAAGCAAAAAATATTAATAATACTAGAACGCCTATTGTAATAAAATTACTCCTAAAATGACATTAAAAATAAAAATCTCCAGTAAATGTAGCTTCGTGGTTCCCACCCCTGAAATTATGGTCACGTTTCCTGTTATTTATGGCAGATGTGGCCATATGACCATATTTGGGAAAGGCGTTTCAAGTCGGGCGTCCTACGTCATTGTGCGTCACATCCGTTTCTTCCTTTTCCCGTTCGGTCTCAACATGGCGCCGGTGAGTTCGGTTCGCTCCTCATCCTTTTAGTGTTATAGATGTGATTTTAGTTGTTGTTTGTCTCTGATTAAAACACATATATATTATTAGTGTGAGTTTTGCGTGATTTTAATTGTTTTATGAATAATTAGTGTAGGAAAAGGGCAGCTAGCGTTAGCCGGGACACGTGTCCCAGTCAGCCTAGACCAGAGTCCGTAGAAAAAATACTGCATTTTGTGTATGAATAATTTTACCCATTCAGATGCTTCTTTAACGTGCTTTGTTTTGGTTCATTGGTAGCTCGTTGCCTTGTAGTCATTTCGGCTTATTTATCGTAGTTTTGTTTTATTTTTGTAACTTACCAGTTTAGGATTTCTAAATATTTACCCATAATAACGCCTGTGTAGCTCGACTGTATTTGAGTGAATATTGTACAGTAGTTTTGGGCTGAGCCAGAGAACTAGAAATATTAAACGGTCCAAGTCGGAACCTAAGGGAGAAATTATGGTGTTTATGAATTCAGCATATAATAAAATAAAGTTAGACCTGCACAGTTCCACTATGTACCTAAACCAATAACTGAAACCTTTACATTTGTGGCCTAAATGTGTGTTTTGTTGTACAGTTTGGTCAGAATTACTGCTATAAGTCCTGATGGCTCAGTACTCTAACAATGTGTTACTCAATAAGTTCATAATTAATGGTCATTGATTCATCCCCATCTTTCTAGCATCAATAATACTTTTTTTAATGAATTTTTCAAGGTTAAACAGCCAAGATAGAACAAACAAAGAAAAACAACAAAAAGTAAACAAAAGCAACAACAAAAATCCACAAAACAGAACAATCAAAACACTGTCAGCTAAATGAAGGTCAGATAAGAGGATAAGCACATCTGACTGTAGAGAGAAATGAAGCATGAGACGGAGTCCAAGCCAACAACAGACATTTCTGGAGACATTGTATCAAATTGCTCACCATGGGATTTGGAATATCAATAAAAGATAAAAACAATAAATCATCACAGTAAAAATAATGACAAAGAAAAGATAAATAAAATACATGTCCAGATTAATACAATAGTCATTTTAGCCCATTATTTTGTATGTATCTATTGAAAGGACCCGACACATCAAGGAACTTCTGATGATTGTCGGACAAAGAGTATCGGATTTCCTCAAGATAGATACAGGACAACATATTAAGCCATTTCTTAAAACAAGGCGGTAGAGGATTTCCATTCCCACAGAATAACCCGCTTTGCTACCACTAAACCAAACATTAGAGACTGTTGTAGAGACATGGGAAGAGTAAGAGAGGATGTAGAGCAACCCAAAATTATCAGATGCTTATCTGGACATAAAGGCTTTGCCATAAGTGTTGCTATAAAATTCAAATATCCTACACCAGAAGTCCAGAAGCTTAGGGCAGGAGCAAAACAGATGAGCCAAAGTCCCATCATCTACTTTGCATTTGTCACATTTTGGTGAGACGCAGGGAAAAAGCTTAAGTTTAGTATCAATAATACTTTTACATCATTTACCATTTTCTGTTGTGCAATCAGAGAAAATTAACTTGTTCCATGTCTGATTTAAAAAAACTAAAACAAGCTGCAAATCACTAAAGGTAGAATAACAATAGCATGATTGTGGTATTAATGTAAAGTTTAGTGTGTAGCAGGACGTCCTTCATCATCCACAGTAAAGTGACTGTTACTTTACAGCACCGTCTTTATTTTAGTGCTAATTCCTCACAGTAAGGTGATTTCAGGTTTGGGTTGGACAGAGTGAGGATGTGCTTCACGGTGCTGCTTGGTGCTGCAGGTCAAACAGAAGAGAGCCGCCGCAGGCAGGAAGTCCAGGAAGACCCCGGCCTGGAGGTTCACCCTGGACCTGACCCACCCGGTGGAGGACGGCATCCTGGACTCCGCAAACTTTGTAGGTCCCTTCTGTCCATACGTGTGACCTCTACTGCCGTCACGGTTCCCACAGCAGCAGTGACTTTACTGGTTGTGCTAATGTTGCCTGTGGACTAGGGTTTCCTTCCCTAGCGCATCATTGTGCTCTGCGTGACAGGAAACCTTCCTGAAGGAGCGGATCAAGGTGAACGGGAAGACGGGGAACCTGGGGAACATCGTCCAGGTCGGCCGCATGAAGAACAAGATCAACGTAACGTCTGAGAAGCAGTTCTCCAAGAGGTCAGAGAGGCCCGCCGACGCCGTTAGACATGGCGTTAACAGGACAACTGACCCGTCGTCTTGTCTGGCAGGTACCTGAAGTACCTGACCAAGAAGTACCTGAAGAAGAACAACCTGCGGGACTGGCTGAGGGTGGTGGCGTCCGACAAGGAGACGTACGAGCTGCGCTACTTCCAGATCAGTCAGGACGACGAAGAGTCTGAGGCTGACGAGTGAAGAGGAATAAAAGTGGAGAGAACAAGAACTCGCTTCATGTTTTTTATCATCTCAACACAAATACAGGATTCTCTGTAAAAACAGTTTGTTTTTTTCCTTTAAAAAAGTCCAGTAGAAAAAAGGGAGGCTAAGTTCATCTAGCTGCCAACAGATGGCGCAATAAGATTCAATCTAAAATACTCAGCAGTGAAACAACCAGCGAGAGAGAAGGAGCAGAGACCGACTGAAGCTGCAAGAAATGATTGTTTTAAACTGTTAAACTGCAGCTGGAGATAAATGAGGAATGAAAAACTAAATCTGGTCTAACAGGCAGAACAGACCTGAGAATAAAGATGTAGATGAAGACAAAACTGCTGGGAGTGAATGAAGCCGAGAGAGAAAAACTTTCATTCTTCCATTAGTTGGACTGAAGATTGTTAAAAAAGCTGGAAGCTTTTTAGATAAAGACGGTTCTGAAAACAAACCAACACAGAGCTGGAAGTAAAAGATGCTCAGATCAAAGAGACGGGATGTAAAGTTAAATATGTGTAAAGTACAGAGTAGTAAAATAAGAGCAATATTTTTGGTTTATTCTGTCATAGAGAAAACAATGGGGGTCAAAATCATGTTTTCACCATTTTATAAATACATTTTTATGTCAGAGATTGAAACTAAATATTTAACTTATAAGATAAATATTTAGTTTTCAAACTAAATATTTGGTTTATACTTAAATATTTACTCTAACTAAATGTGTAATTCTAACACCTAGCATGCAAATTAGCTGTATAAGCGGAAGTAGCATATCAAAATAAAAGCTGAATGTCTTTTGTTGCTCGAATTAATGTGTTAATTGAAAAGGACGCGTCTTTTAAACGGCTATTCACATATTCATGCAGCAGTTTCTGGATCGGTCACCCACTCAGTACTTCCGGTTCCTGTTCACTCCACAGAGTACTTCCGGTTCCTGTTTACTCTCCAGAGTACTTCCGGTTCCTGTTCACTCCCCAGAGTACTTCCGGTTCCTGTTCGCTCCCCAGAGTACTTCCGGTTCCTGTTCATTCACTGCTTGCTTTAGAGCGGCTATCGAAGATGAAAACTGACAAAAAGAACAAAGTTATTTTATAATTTTTAAAAATAACTGTAAAAACGTTGTTAGCAGCTAGAGTGAATCGAATATGGACCGGAAGTGGCGTGGCTTGGCCGCTGTTGCTATAGAAACATGAATAAACGTAGCCGCTAAAACAGCACGTCCTGTTTTTAGCCAACACGTTGGACATGTCAAGAGGAAAACAATCGATTATAGTATAAAAACGTTACTTGAGCGATAATCGAGACGATCCAGTTCCGCAAGCAGCGGAGTCTCGTGAAAGGGCTGCAAAATCCAGCCTTTATTTTGATAATCTACTTCCGTTTATCAGCAAGACCTGGAAACTAAACCCACCACAGTGGACTAGACTTAGGGATCATCATATGAGACACTGAAAAAAGGTTCTGCATTCATCAATCATAATTTTATTACAGACACAAAAAAGATCCATAGCAAAAAGGTAAAAACAAGCAAAATAAGAGAAAAATAAAAATGACAAAACTCACAATTTATTGTCACAATGAAGAGAAAACGTTTCACATCAAGTTGTTTTATTGAAGAAAACCAAAGAGAAAAAAGGAGACATTAGTTTTTCTCATGTAAATCTAAGTAATTTAGAATAAAAAAGCATCATTTCTAAGTTGATTTTCTGTTTTTTTTGGATCACAATAAGGAAAACAGAACCAAGTCCAGTTCACTCCAAGTCCAAATGATTTAAACAACATTTGTTCTGCAGAATATAAAAATAATCAGTTCAAATATTAAACCCATTAGAACCCAGACAAGTTAAACGTTCATGTGGAGAAATATTTCTACATCATATAATAATGAAAGAAAACACCAGCAGTGATATCCTGGAACACAGAGAACGTCATTCAAACCAGAGGAACGAACAGCAGAGACATCAGAACCATGAACCTGGAGTGGGACTCTAGTTGGGTTTGCTGAACTCTGCAGAGCTTCCTGAACCAACCCCAAGCCCAGCGTGAAGCGGCTCAGTGAATCTGGTCTGGACTCTGTGGATCAGAGTCATGGTTTCTGAGACGCAGTAGAAGGACAGAAGACCTGCTCGGAGGTCCAGATACACCCCCAGTCTGGAGGAAACCGGACCTGAGATGGAGGTCCTGATGCTTTTGTGAACAAATGTAAAACCTTTTTGTTGACAATCTAAAGCCCAAGATTTGTCGTTGCGTCCAAATCTACATTCAAGCTCCCCTCCTGCTCTGCTGATGTTCTTGTAGGCGACAGCAGCACAAACCGACCCGGTCCACTCCACCTCCCAGTAACAGCGTCCAATCAGACTCTCTCTGCACAGAACCTGAGAATAATGAGTGAATCTGTCTGGGTGACTGGAGTAAAGCTGATGTTGGTTCATCCTCGCCACCTTCCTGTTCCCCTCTGACAGGCCCAGCTGAGTGTGTGTTGAGTTTGGATCCAGAGTGATTTCACATGAATACTTTAAGAACCCAGCTCTGCTCTTTGGTTCTGGTTCTGACAGCAGAACATCCACCTCAGTGACCATCAGTGAGATGTTTGTCCATGAGTCTCTCAGGACGTCCTGTAGTTTGTCTCTGAGCTCTGACACAGCTGCTGTCACGTCCTCAAAGTGTCTCAGAGGACGGATGTTGATGCTGGATGAGTGTGTCGACTCCCTGAGTGCTGGCAGTGAGGGGTAGTTGAGGAGAAACTGGCTGTGATCCTCTATCTTTGAAAGCTGCTCCAGCTCAGCGTCTTTCCTCTTCAGCTCACTGATCTCCTGCTCCAGCTTCTCCTCAACATCTTGGACTCGACTCACTTCAGTTTCCTGCTGGGATCTGATCTGCTGCTTCACCTCAGAGCTTCTTTTCTGGAGGAGACGGATCAGCTGGGTGAAGATCTTCTCACTGTCCTCCACTGTTTTATCAGCAGAGCGATTGATGGCCTCCACCTCCTGCTGAAGCAGCTTCACATCTTCCTCTTTGTCCTGGATCATCTCCCAGATGTTTCCTCGTCTCTCCTCCAGCTCTCTCTGCCTCTCAGCTCTTTCTGCTGCAGCTGACACTGTGTCATGGCCTCTATGTTCATCCATGGTGCAGAGGTAACAGATACACTTCTGATCGGTGCGGCAGAAGATCTCCAACAGCTTATCATGCTTAGAGCAGATGTTCTCCTGGAGGTTGTTGGACGGCTCCACCAGCTTGTGTTTCTGAAAAGCAGCTGAATCATAATGAGGCTGGAGGTGTTTTTCACAGAAAGAGGCCAGACAGACTAAACAGGACTTGATGGCTTTCAGTTTTCTTCCAGTGCAGGAATCACAGGCCACATCTTCAGGTCCAGCATAGCGGTGGTCAGCAGGAGCAGCTTGGAGTCCAGAGTCTTTTAGTTGCTCCACTAACGCTGCAAACATGGTGTTTTTCTTTAAAACAGGCCTCGGTATGAACGTCTCTCTGCACTGAGGGCAGCTGTGGATCCTCCTCTGATCCTCTGCATCCCAATGGGTTTGGATGCAGATCATACAGTAGCTGTGTCCACAGGGAATCGTCACCGGATCCTTCAGTAGATCCAGACAGATCGGACAGGACAAAGTGTCTTGGTCCAGCTGATTCTGCTCCATTCCTGCTCTCGGTCACAGTAACTGTGTGAGATTGAAACCTTCGGTAGACGTGGCTCCACGGTGGCAGGGCGTGTTTCAGAGCAGGAAGAAGAGGAATATCAGGTTTAACTGTCATCACAACATTTCTTTCTTCAAAACAATCGACGTATCAGAACTTAGAAATCTAAAATGGAATCAGGTCACTGAAGGCATCTGCAGCTGGTGTGTCTCTGCGATGCGGTGACAGCCTCAGACAATGAAAGGACGGGTCAGGGGCGTCTTTCTTTTCAGGATCACAGCTGGATTCAATAGGAGCTTCAGCAAGGCAGAAACCAGAGTGAGCCACACGAACGATATGGACTGTTTTTAATACATGTGAACCCGAACCTGGGTCACGACCCCAGGCGAAACTGAACGCACCAGGCAGGAAGCCAGGCTGGACTCCTGATGTCCAGCCTGGCTTCTGGGAAATGTCCCGGTGTTCCTGATGTCCATCCAGGCCGTTGGGAAATGTCCCGGTGTTCCTGATGTCCATCCAGGCCGTTGGGAAATGTCCCGGTGTTCCTGATGTTCATCCAGGCCGTTGGGAAATGTCCCGGTGTTCCTGATGTCCAGCTTGGCCGTTGGGAAATGTCCTGGTGTTCCTGATGTCCAACTTGGCCGTTGGGAAATGTCCTGGTGTTCCTGATGTCCATCCAGGCTGTTGGGAAATGTCCCGATGTTCCTGATGTCCATCCAGGCCGTTGGGAAATGTCCTGGTGTTCCTGATGTCCATCCAGGCCGATTGGGAAATGTCCTGGTGTTCCTGATGTCCAGCCAGGCCGTTGGGAAACGTCCCGGTGTTCCTGAAACCTGAGCTAGTGGGAGCATGTAGATGTAAGGCCCAAGGGGCCCAAGGGGCCCGAGGAGGGAACCTTGTGGAACCCCACATGTGACTTCAATCTGCTCTACTGACACAAAGACATTCCTGTTCTTTGGCTCAGACTGGAGCTGCTGTGGTTTTTCCACATTCCTGTGGATGTCATTAAAAACTAAATAAAAACTGAATAATAACTGAGAACCATGACAACAAAACGACGCCTCCCTGTCGGGCTTTCAGTAAAAACTGTCATGAGGTGCTGAGAATGAACGCAGGGAGGAACCAGGATGAAGATGATTTAATAATGAAATAATCCAGACGGAACATAATTCAAACAGGAAGCAACGGGACAGCAGAGATGGACACAGGACGTCCACACGGCGAGGATCCGACAAGAGACAGAGACAACCGGTGGACTTAAATACACAGGGAGGGTAATCAGGAAACTAGACACAGCTGGGACCAATCAACAGGGAGGACAGGACAGAAACAGGACAAAACACAGAAAATCTCAAATCAACTACACAGAAACACAGATCAGAACAAAACATGAAGGACATTAAACATTTGATGAGTTTAAAGGTTTCAGAAGCTCTTCAGTCCGGCTTCAGTGGGACGTTGTGGTGGACTCTTGTCTTCTGCTGTCCATCTCTGGACAGAAGCTACAAGCTCTGCTCTGGTGGCTCGGCGATCCTCCTCCTGATGTCTCCTGCTCAGGTTGGTGTTAATAAATGATGATATTTGCATCCAGATGGTTGGAAAACGGCCTAAAATGTTTGACTTGGAGCTGCTGGAGCCTGAAGTGTTTTTCTGTCTGGTGTCCGTTTCCTCCATGGGCCTCCAGCCTGCAGTGAGGCTGTAATCCGACTCTCAGCGTCAGATTACAGCCAGATTAAAACAACACACTCTGACCGGCTCTGCAGCTTTATGCTACATTATTTACTTTGAACCGCCAGAAAATACTGAAATATTCTCTGATAAATTTAGTTTCTTTATTTCACTTTTAGTTTATTTATTAAATTATATTTTTAAAATTTAATTAAATACTTTTTTAATAATTTCACTTAATTTAATAGAACTTTTTAAAAGAAAAATCAGCTGCAGTCTTTTTAATTTTAGATTTAGTTTTTTTATTATTTGCCCTACATATTAAACTGCTTTTTCATTTAGTTTTTTGTTTTACTTAATTTATTTAATATAATTTAGTTTTTTGTTCAAAATGTAGTGAAAAAAGTTATAAACTCACTGCAGGTTAGAGCTATTTTCTTATAAAATGTACTTTTAGAAATAAATTTAAAAGCATAAAATATTTATTAATTTTGAAATGCTTTATATGTTTGTCTAATTATTTGTGAGTTTTATATATTTATTGTTTTGTCATACTGTTCTTTAATTTAAGTTAAACTTTTCCAAATAAATCATCTTATCTTAAATAAATTGCTTCAACAACAAACTGACATTACATTGTTTCCATAGAACATGATTGACCTTAATGAGGAACATCTTATTTATTTAACCTAACAGGATGAATCCTTTCATTTATTAGATGATGATCTGAACCGTTTTTCCACAGAGAGCTTACCTGTGATTCCCAAGGAACAAATTCAGTCGGTAAACAAGCTCTGATTTTCAAGACTACCTGGTCCACAAGATCAGGTAAAAGCGCTCCGCAGCAGCAGCGCTGCTAATTTTGCAGCAGGTCGTGACCTCGGCTCAGTGAGTATTACCTGGTCCGCAGCGCCGCAGCGCCTCAATCTGCTCTGCAGCAGGACGGACCTCGGCCAGTGAGTATTTACCTGTGTGCTCAGGTGCTGCTGCTGCTGTTTGTCGCAGGTGTTTCTGTTTCTTTCACCTGGACGAGTGAAGCTGCACTTTAACAGGAGCAGAAGTTGGTCTGTTGTAGTTTTCCGCTGTGAAAGTCGATCCACGGCGGCATTAAAGTTTCAGAGAGCGAGTCTCACTCTAGTGGGTCAGGAGGACAGCAGATCTGGGGACCCAACTGGACCCACTGGGACCCAACTGGACCCACTGGGACCCAACTGAACCCAGCTGGACCCACTGGGACCCAACTGGACCCACTGGGACCCAACTGGACCCACTGGGTCCCAACTGAACCCAGCTGGACCCACTGGGACCCAACTGAACCCAGCTGGACCCACTGGGACCCAACTGGACCCACTGGAACCCAACTGGACCCACTGGGACCCAACTGAACCCAGCTGGACCCACTGGGACCCAACTGGACCCACTGGAACCCAACTGGACCCACTGGGACCCAACTGGACCCACTGGGACCCAACTGGACCCACTGGGTCCCAACTGAACCCAGCTGGACCCACTGGGACCCAACTGAACCCAGCTGGACCCACTGGGACCCAACTGGACCCACTGGAACCCAACTGGACCCACTGGGACCCAACTGAACCCAGCTGGACCCACTGGGACCCAACTGGACCCACTGGGACCCAACTGGACCCACTGGGACCCAACTGAACCCAGCTGGACCCACTGGGACCCAACTGGACACATTGGGACCCAACTGGACCCACTGGGACCCAACTGAACCCACTGGGACTCAACTGGACCCACTGGGACCCAACTGAACCCACTGGGACTCAACTGGACCCAGTGGGACCCAACTGGATCCAACTGGACCCACTGGGACCCAACTGAACCCACTGGGACCCAACTGGACCCACTGGGACCCAACTGGACCCACTGGGACCCAACTGGACCCACTGGGACCCAACTGAACCCACTGGGACTCAACTGGACCCACTGGGACCCAACTGGACACATTGGGACCCAACTGGACCCACTGGGACCCAACTGAACCCACTGGGACTCAACTGGACCCACTGGGACCCAACTGAACCCAGCTGGACCCACTGGGACCCAACTGGACCCACTGGAACCCAACTGGACCCACTGGGACCCAACTGAACCCAGCTGGACCCACTGGGACCCAACTGGACCCACTGGGACCCAACTGGACCCACTGGGACCCAACTGAACCCAGCTGGACCCACTGGGACCCAACTGGACACATTGGGACCCAACTGGACCCACTGGGACCCAACTGAACCCACTGGGACTCAACTGGACCCACTGGGACCCAACTGAACCCACTGGGACTCAACTGGACCCAGTGGGACCCAACTGGATCCAACTGGACCCACTGGGACCCAACTGAACCCACTGGGACCCAACTGAACCCACTGGGACTCAACTGGACCCACTGGGACCCAACTGAACCCACTGGGACTCAACTGGACCCAGTGGGACCCAACTGGATCCAACTGGACCCACTGGGACCCAACTGGACCCACTGGGACCCAACTGGACCCACTGGGACCCAACTGGACCCACTGGGACCCAACTGAACCCACTGGGACTCAACTGGACCCACTGGGACCCAACTGGACACATTGGGACCCAACTGGACCCACTGGGACCCAACTGAACCCACTGGGACTCAACTGGACCCACTGGGACCCAACTGGACCCACTGGGACCCAACTGGACCCAACTGAACCCACTGGGACTCAACTGGATCCACTGGGACCCAACTGGACCCACTGGGACCCAAATGGACCCACTGGGACCCAACTGAACCCACTGGGATCCAACTGGACCCATTGGGACCCAACTGGACCCACTGGGACCCAACTGGACCCACTGGGACCCAACTGGACCCACTGGGACCCAACAAAGACTATTTTGCTGGTTTTAAAGCAGAAACGAAGCTGGATTTTACTACAATCTGTGTTTATTACATATTAAATAATGTTAATGCAGAAAATCACCCAGAATTCACCAAATCCTGCAGATCTGCTGAGGATCCAGTCAGTAAATACAACAAGATGCATCTTTGGTCAGTGAGAGAAGAAGAAACAGGATCACCTGGACTTTAACAGTTTCTGAAATGACCCAGAAACAGACAAGCAATGACCTTTGACCCGTATTGACTAAAATAATATGAAACGCGTTTCATATTATTGTAAAATAATGACTAAAATCCAGCAGGTCCACAGGAACTGAGGCAGGATGTTAAATAAAAGGCTGAAGGGGAAAAACACCTGAAATAAGAGTGAAATCCTCTCAGAGCTGGAAACACTTCCAGCCTTTTGCGGTGCTGAACTGGACCCGGTTCAGGAATGTGGTACCAGTGTTAATGGAAACCAGCAGAACCGCTCCGCTCCAGAAACCTCCGTCTGAAATCCATCTGAGCGCTCAGTGAAATTTACCGCATGTGGTTTTGTGTCTTCATAGCTTCTTCTCTCCTCTTCCTCCGGGTTCTGGTGCGGTCCGGGTGAGACCGGAGCGATGCTGTGAAGCCCGTTATCAGGCGACCGGCAGGTGGAGCGATGGCGGCGTGGCTGGCTCGGCTGTCGCCGGGCGAGGCCTGGTTCGCCCTGACCTCCCGCCTGCTGAGGACCAAACCCGTGGGCTCCATGGGCCGCGGCGCCGGCGACCCGGCCGAGCCGCCGCACGGCCCCGGCGCGGGCCTGGCCCAGGTCCTCACCACCCTGGACCTGGTGTCGCTGGGCGTGGGCAGCTGCGTGGGCACCGGCATGTACGTGGTGGCCGGGCTGGTCGCCAAGGCGATGGCGGGGCCAGGGGTCATCCTGTCCTTCATCATCGCGGCGGTGGCGTCCATACTGTCAGGTAAACGTGCTGGAAGCTCAGAGTTTGGAAATCAACGTTTACCAACACAAACCAACTGATTGTAGAAAAATAAAAGAATTGGCAGGCAGAGATACTTTATTGAAATGACGTGTCCTTAGTTCCCTTTCATATAAACGATAAAATGAAAGTATTTCGTAAGCATTGAATACATCAGGAAGATTAGAAATGAGAAAAAAAACAATGTACAAATAAAGTGCTTATTTCTTTTTCCTCTGAAAGTTGTTTTTGTGTTTTTAACTGCTAATTGTCTAAGTTTGTAGCAGCTAACTGTGCTAATGCTAACCCCAGCATTTATGGTTTTATCTGTGAAGCAACAGTAAGTGTAGAGTTTGTAAGTTTGTTCTTTACATCCGTCATAGCAATGCTACAATCAGTAATATTTTTATTAATCTGCTACTCTTCTAGCTTCCTGTTTCAGCTAGCTGTGTTACAGTGCTAATGCTAGCCTGACAAAAAGGAAAGCAGTTTTATTCCTTGGTTTGTCCACTAATCATGTTCTTGTTTTTACCTCCGAGGTCTGAAGGCTTTTCTAACTGTCTGTAGCAACTAGCTTTGCTGTAGTGCCAATGCTAGCTTTTAAGCTAGCATAATGAGTGAAAATATGGGTTTGTGTTTTTCAGTTTTGTCCTTCTCTTTAGAAATGCCACTTCTAATAATGCTTTTATTGGGATCTCAGTATTTAATCTGATGCTTTTTTAGCTTCCTGGAGCAGCTAGCTGTGCTACAGGGTTAATGTTACCTTGTACATATAAGGTGAACATTTAGTTATAGTCCATATCGTTTTGTTTATGTTCAATGTAAAGATGTTAGAGTTAATATTTCTGTATGATCTCAATAGTTTCAGTTAGTTTATTCTGCTTTTTTCTAGCTTCCTGTAGCAGCTTGTTGTGCTGCAGTAGCGCTTCCACCAGCCTAAAAAACAGATACGATGAGTTAAAATAAGTTTTTTCCTGATCTATTTTTATTTCTGTTGTCGTTTATAACAGGGAAACTTTATCATTTTGTTTTACGAATGAATATATTTGCTGCTGCTTTGGTGAAATGACAGTTGAGACGGAACTTGAGACGTGACACAGGCCTTCTCGCCTTCTCGCGTTTTCACCCAACATGTTTCCACCGTTTTTTATCTGATGTTTATTTGGGGTCTGTCTTATTAGAACTTTGTTGTCTTTGAATTTAATAACTGTTAAAGTTATCGGCACATTTTTCTCATTCAGTTTTAATTCTTGTTCATATTTTTGGAACTTCTGTCATTTCATTTTTTCAACCTTTTTGGACCAATTTAAAAATGGTTTTAGTTCAACTTACATTCTTCGAACAGCTACTACCCATTTTCAAATTCTCAACAAAGATATAACATTTTGCCTAATTACTGTCTTTCATTAGTAACTCGGACGGTTTTGTCGGAACTTGAATCCGTTTGTTGTCATGTTTCTGGGTTTTCCCTGAAGGAGTTTGCTACGCAGAGTTCGGGGTCCGGGTCCCTAAAACGACGGGCTCGGCGTACACCTACAGCTACGTGACGGTCGGCGAGTTTGTGGCGTTTTTCATCGGCTGGAATCTGATCCTGGAGTATCTGATCGGCACGGCGGCCGGGGCGTCGGCGCTCAGCAGCATGTTCGACTCGCTGGCCAATCACAGCATCAGTAACTACATGATAACACACCTGGGGACGCTCAGGGGACTCGGTCAGTGACTGACTGCCGCTCGTTGCTGGAGTTTGCCATGTTGGATCCGATCCAGAAAGTAATTCTTTCTCTTCCTGTGTGTTCAGGTAAAGGTGAGGACACGTATCCCGACCTGCTGGCCCTGTTCATCGCCCTGCTGGTCACAGTGATCATCGCCCTCGGCGTGAAAAACTCTGTGGGCTTCAATAACGTCCTAAACGTCGTCAACGTCGTTGTCTGGGCCTTCATGATCATCGCCGGGCTCTTCTTCCTGTCCGCCAGCAACTGGGAGGGCGGCAGGTTCCTGCCCTACGGCTGGTCAGGGGTGAGACGTGGCCACGGTCTCATGGATCCGGTCTCATGGATCCAGTCACATGGATCCGTTCACAAGGATCCAGTCTCATGGATCCCTTCACATGGATCCGTTAACATGGATCCGTTCACATGGATCCGTTCACATGGATCCGGTCACATGAATTCCTTCACATGGATCCGTTCACATGGATCCGGTCACATGAATTCCTTCACATGGATCCTTTCACATGGATCCATTCACAAGGATCAAGTCACATGAATACCTTCACATGGATCCGTTAGCATGGATCCAGTCACATGGATCCGTTCACAAGGATCCAGTCTCATGGATCCGGTCTCATGGATCCAGTCACATAGATCCGTTCACAAGGACCCGGTCACAAGGACCCGGTCACATGGATCCCTTCACATGGATCCTTTCACATGGATCAGTTCACAAGGATCAAGTTACATGAATTCCTTCACATGGATCCGTTCACATGGATCCGTTCACATGGATCCGTTCACATGGATCCGGTCACAAGGACCCGGTCACAAGGACCCGGTCACATGGATCCCTTCACATGGATCCTTTCACATGGATCAGTTCACAAGGATCAAGTTACATGAATTCCTTCACATGGATCCGTTCACATGGATCCGTTCACATGGATCCGTTCACATGGATCCGGTCACATGAATTCCTTCACATGGATCCCTTCACATGGATCCTTTCACATGGATCCATTCACAAGGATCAAGTCACATGAATACCTTCACATGGATCCGTTAGCATGGATCCAGTCACATGGATCCGGTCACATGAATTCCTTCACATGGATCCCTTCAAAAGGATCCAGTCACATGGATCCGTTCACATGGATCCGGTCACATGAATTCCTTCACATGGATCCCTTCACAAGGATCCAGTCACATGGATCCGTTCACATGGATCCCTTCACATGGATCAGTTCACAAGGATCCGGTCACATGGATCAAGTCACATAGATCCGTTCACATGGATCCGGTCTCATGGATCTGGTCACATGGTCACGATCCAAAATCTGAAATTATTTTAGTTCAACTGAAAACAATATTCACACTTTGACAGCTACTTTTAATTTAAAGGATATTTTTAAAAGATATGGTCAACTGTTGTCGTCTTGAAAGTACAACAGTGAATTTGGACCACAGATAGAAAAAAGAAGTACATTTCTGCCAAAAAATTTCAGAGGTTTTCTAGAAAAAAAAGCTCAGAATATTTTGATTTCAGAAATTTTTTAGAAAAATCTTGGAAATACAGTTTAAAAAAATTTAAATTCTGATTGCTTCTAGAATATATGCCACTTTTCTAACTGAAAGGTTCATGTTGTTTTCTTGAACATTTCTGAAATTAAGCTAAAAAATTTGACTTTTCAAACTTTCTAAATTTCTGGTATTGTCTGGTGGAAAAGTTCTGCTCCTTCTCTTCTTAACTAAATAGTCCAAAATGCTTAAACTCATAACTTTAATGAGATCTTAACTTGACTGGAAACAATAACATTTACTTTGTTAATGACTCCTGGAAGGAGTTTTAATTGTTGCTCACATTGAAAACATTTTTCAGTCTTGGCCATCTTTTGTTTGAAAGTGTCTCATTTTTACTCTCTTTTTTCTCTATCATGGTTTGATGCTACTTTTGCACTTGAACTACACATTTTCAACGTTTTTAGCAGTTTTCTTTAATTTTTCCCTGTTCAGGTGATGAAAGGTGCCGCTACGTGTTTCTACGCCTTCATTGGGTTTGACATCATCGCGACGACGGGAGAGGAGGCGAAAAACGCCAACACATCCATCCCCTACGCCATCACCGCCTCGCTGGTCACCTGCCTCACCGCCTACGTCTCGGTCAGTTCGAGATGTTCACCTTAAAAACACGTCGTCTGAAAGGAAGGGTCAAAACGCTGCTCGGTGTGGTATTCATTAGGTTTAGGGGAAAATAACTTTCTCCCCTTAAGGAATCATTAGGAAACAGCTTCTGTATTTACTCTGTTTTGTCTTGAACTCCTGGTACTGAGTTGTTTTTATAGAAGGACCTGGTTTTGGTCTTAGTCTGGACCTTTTAAAATCTTTATGTTGGATATCTGTGGTCTGGGACCTTGTATTTCTGATCTTGTCCTGCTGTTGTTGTCATTTTGATCTTGACTTGGTGAGTTAATGTCTTGGTTTTGCCTTGATATTAAAAATCTTTACTGGGTCTGGATGCCTTGAATGTTTAGTCCAGTGGTTCTTAACCTGGGTTTGGTGAACCTCAGAGGTTCGGCGGAGCCTCTGCTACCGCGGAGGTAAAGACTCACTTGTGTAAAGTCGTGATGGCGCTGCGATTTGCCATCACTACTGCAGAGGATCAGTTACATTGCTTAGCCAATCAGAGGATCACAGTTAAATTGCTTAGCCAATCAGAGGCATCATCTAGATACACCATTGCTTAGCCAATCAGAGGATCACATTACATTGCTTAGCCAATCAGAGCTGAGGAGGAACCTGATTGGAGGAGCTTCACTCTCAGCAGGGATTTGAAGTTGTGTCTTTATTTACTTCAGCAAAACTCACAGTTTTTACCAAACTCTGTAGCTTTCTTTGTTCTTCTAAATCTGCTCCTCAGTTGCATCTTTTCTGGGTTGGTGCTGCCTCTAGTGGTGTGGGGTGGTAACACAACTAATGTAATTACATTACTAAATCAGAATACCGTAAAGTCTGTATTATTTATTATTAATTATTCATTATCTTAAAAATGTAGAGCTAATTAAATGATCTAGACCTTAAAGTGGTTCCAGTTTCTCTCGATGTCCAACCTGTTGAAACTGTGGTACATTTTAAATACCTTGGGTCGTTCCTGGACAGTCGGCTCAACTTGGCTGAAAGCACTGACTAATTATAGTGCCACACAGGCACACCCACAAAACCTTTCTAAAAGGTTTTGTTGGCTCTGATGTCCTTTATTTGAAAGTAGTTTGACAGGAAATAGTGGAATGAAAGAGGGGAAGACATCTGGGAAATGTTGAGGCCAGGAGTCGAACCTGCGGCTTGGTAACACCAGATGTGTCACCTATCAGACACCATCTGGTTAAAACCTTCAGATTGTTCATGTTAGACTTGAAATGTAGCATCAAAACCTTCCTACCGCCACCAGGACAGAGGCCTCCATACGAGGCTCATGCTTTGCCGCTGCTCCACCACATCATCCCTGGCTGGTCCTCATTTCTAAGCAGCTTTGTGTAAACACTAGCTGTGGTCGTCTTTGTTTCCCTCCAGGTGAGCGTGATCCTCACCCTCATGGTCCCCTACAACCTGATCGATGGATCCGCTCCGCTCATGGAGATGTTTGCTGTCCACGGCTTCATGTGGGGTAAATACACCGTGGCTGTGGGCTCCATAGCTGGACTCACCGTCTCACTGCTGGGCTCCTTGTTCCCGATGCCGAGGGTCATCTACGCCATGGCCCGCGATGGGCTGCTGTTCAGGTGAAGACTCAGCTGAAGCACAGCAGCGTAATAAAACAAACACAAGCTGATGTTCTGTGCTGTGTCTCTGAAGGTTCCTGACGCATGTCTCAGCTCTCACTCACACCCCGGCGGTGGCGTGTGTGGTGTCGGGAAGCTTCGCCGCCGTTCTGGCTCTCCTGGTGAGCCTCCGCGACCTGATCGAGATGATGTCCATTGGCACTTTGCTGGCTTACACGCTGGTTAGTGTGTGTGTGCTGCTGCTTCGCTACCAGCCCGACAAAGACACGGACACACACCAGTTTATCTCAGAGGAAGACGGGGACAACATCAAGGACGCTGGAGACGAACCAACCAAAGACGACCCCATCATGATGGAAGACGGTGACGGATCCTCCTACCACGCTGGCGGGACTGACGGCGAGGCGGACGACTCGCATTTCCACACCGGACCTCCCTCTCTGTTGAAAAGACTTCTGGGCGGCCATTACTACACCCTGCGACTGCGGCTGGGAATCCCCGACTCAACGGCACGGCCGACCCCCGCCTCAGGCCGGATCGTCACCAGATGCACCCTGTCCCTCTTCTTCATGTCCTTCCTCTTCTGGTCCACCGTCATCTTTGGAGTGGAGCAGGGCTCCGGCGCCGCCGCCGTGTTTTCAGGCCTGATGGCGACGCTGATGCTGGGGTCGCTGGCCAGGCTCCTGATGCTCATCATACAGCAGCCGGAGAGCAAGCAGAGGCTGCCCTACATGGCGCCCTGTGTCCCCTTCGTTCCTGCGGCGGCCATATTGGTTAACAGTTACCTCATGTTGAAGCTGTCTACTCTCACCTGGGCCAGGTTCACCATCTGGTGTCTGATAGGTGAGTTCAAACCTTCAGATTGTTCATGTTAGACTTGAAATGTATCATCAAAACCTTCCTACATGTCAATGCTGCAAACAAGGAGGAAATAATTAGATTTCAAGGAACTTTAAGTCATAAATATTTAGTCACATTCGGGTGTGAAATTCAGTTGAATCTTATTTCCTAATTTTGTGGTACGTATTGTGTCTTTTTACTTCTTTATTTGAGGGTTAGAATAAGTAGACCTGACATATTTTGGAGCAAACCCAAATGTGGGCGGAGTCAGAAAGAAATTTCTGGCATGCAGAATTTTAATTTGCATGTTTGTCCAAATATGGTATCTAACAAAATATTGCATCTAAATGGTTCTTTGAAGTTGCAATATCACAGAAATAAATACTGTTAAGACAAATGTGATTTGATATATTGTGCAGCTAATTGAAAAGGTTTTGCCCACCAGGTGGCAGCACTGGCATTAAAATAACTTGTTAAAACGATAAAGTTGTTTCTTTCAAACTGAATTCGGACATTTTGGGTTTCTGGTCCGACTCTGCTCAGTGTTTGGCTCGTTGGCATTCAGGCCTCGGGTTTCTACCAGCGGCTGAGTTCTAGCAGTTTGGGATAAGTGGACAGTGTTAAACATTTTATAATATTCTGCATGTTTTTCTGGAAGCCCATTATGTGTCTACACAGTAAAAATGCTGGTGTTGAATTAACACCCAAAAGTGTCTATATGTGTCCAAGTCAGCTGGTGTTAAAGTAACACTTTTGAAAGTGTTAAAAGTTTGACACCCATTTTTTTTTTGTTAAATTAACTTTGGTCTATATACTGAAATGGGTTTAAGAAAAGTTAAACTTTCCATTTCTGTGTTTTGTTTTGAATATTTTCCACTGGATTTGATTGATATTGACACTTTGTGGGTCAATTTACTTTTTTAACACCGGATTATGTTTTGTGATCAACACTACACTGGTGTTACTTTTAATATATTTTAATACTAACACTGTTGTAAATGTTAATGTGACACTCTGTAGTGTTGAATTTAACACCAGCTGACTTGGACACATATTGACACTTTTGGGTGTTAATTCAACACCGGCATTTTTACTGTGCATGTTGGTAAATAATTCAGAGTTTGGTGAATCTGCCCCAGGCCTGCTGATCTACGGCTGCTACGGCGTTTGGCACAGCACCTTGGAGCTGGAGGCCCGCGAGCAGCAGGCCCACGCCAGCTCCTACCGTCGCTACGACGACAACCTGGACGACACCTTCTCCCCCGACGACGACCTTTACCCCCAGGAGCGGGACGAGAGGCCCTACCAGGGCTGGTCCGCCCCGGAGGAGAGCCGGCACCGCCACCAGAACCAGAACCAGGAGGAGGAGCCCTATGAGAGCCAGGCAGAGGAGGACGGGGACCAGCAGGGGTACCAGTCTGGAGCCAGAGTCCAGAACCCGACCGGAGGCAGCAGGTCCAGAGGACGGACCAACTTCGGGTTTGATGAGGAAGAGGACTGAATATAGGAGGACTGAAACCTTAAAGGGGCAGGATTATGTGTTTTCCAGTTGTATAAAAATGCTGTATATCAAATATGACTTAAAAGAAATGTAATTAGTAATTTAACACCTTGAAATTGGGTCTCTGTCTCTTTAAAATCTCCTGCTCTTTCTGAAACTCCGCCTCCAGGAAGTCGTCCCAACATGGCTCCTCTATTAACCCTTTAACAACGTTTCACCAGCGCTGCGCTAAGCAGCAGCTCCACCTGATGTTTGCTAATTGCTGCTTGCTAGTCTGAAGGAGCTCTGGGGGAGGAGCTGCGCCTCGAAGGCGGGGCTAGGTCCAACCTGGCGTTTTGCAGCCGATTGGTTGCCATGGAGATTGAAGTATTTCTCAAACATGAAATAATCAAGAAGATGTTACATGATGCTGCCCCTTTAAAGATGATAAAATCCTTTTATTCACACCAAGGCGGCCATCTTTTGGTTTCCTCCATGTTGACGGACATGACGGGCTCAACCGGAGCCTCTGAGACCAACAACAGTCTGTTTGAAGAAGAACCATCAGCAGAAACGTCCTGACAGCAGAAACCGAGGCAGAGGGGAAACGGCTGACCACAGTTCTGGTCAAAGACTCACATCTGACAGTGTTGGTCTCTTTGTGTGAATCATCGGTTCAGCTCTGATTTATTCATCCTTCTCGAACTGCGTCTCGCTCAGAAGCCGCTCATGGTTTTGGTTGATGTTTGGTTCATTTACGGTGTGATTGTTTTTGTTGTTCCTGTTTCTTCCTCTGCGTTTTGATTGATGGTTCTTACTGGTTCTGGTTCTGCTGGAGGTTTCCTGTTGAAAGGTGTTTCACATGCTGCTCAGGAGACAGGATTACTGCTGACTGCGTGTCGGAGCATAGAGAAATTTCTCATGATTAAATTATCTACTTTGATTGTCTTGCAGAAGAATTGACACACATTTGAAATTTAAAGTTTAAATTTATGTTTGTTATTTCAAGTTGCCCAATTTTCTGTTCAGTGGAAACGCAGCTACTGTTGCTTTGCAGAAAGAGGAACCAGTCGATAAGCTACTGATAACCGACGGATCATCATGAAGACCTGAGCAATGTGTCCAGTCAAACAGAACCTGGTCCGGTTCTGGTCCGGTTCTGGTCGTTCTGGTCGGTTCTGGTCCGGTTCAGTGCTGTTTCAGGATGTTCTGTCTCCTCATCCTCACATCGTCTTTTCCTGCGTTTTGCTGTTAATGTGTAAAACAATAAAGTTTCAGACCAGTGGAGTCTCTCTGACTTCCTGATCAGGTTCAGGTGTCGCCACGGCAACGGCAAACAGGTATCACCATGGTAACGGCCAACCTGCTGATAACACAGGTCGGTTTAGGGTGATGGAAAGGAGCAGTTTGTTTTGTCTAATATTTCTAAACTGATCAGTATAAATAATTTCATTTAAATGTGGCAGAAAAACAAGAAAAATTTCTTGATTGAATAAAAATGATTTGAAATATTCATGTTTATCTCTTTTTTAATAACATTTTCAACTTTTTGTCCAGGATTACAGCTTAAATTTGAGACTTAAAATTTAATCAGGATTTTTTTTTTTCACTTTCAGACTTTAAGAAAATAAAGCTTCTCATTCTGAAATTAAAGTTGGTTTGTTACAAAGACATGATGATTGAGATGGAGAAAAAAGTATTAGCTCAACAATTTAAAGACAGAAACCAAATAATTTTACATATCAACCATATTTTATCCATTTTTAATTTCTTACTCAAAAATAATCCTAGTTGAACAATATTAATCATCCCATAATTGATGCATTAAGACATCCTCCCGGTTCTGTTCAGATCAGAACCAGGACGGTTTGGCTGTTTCCAGTTAAAAATAATCTTTTGGATTATGAACCTTTCTGCAGCTGAACCTCCATATTTGCTGGACTTTTTCCTGCAGCATCCAGTCAGTTCAGAAGGTCAAATGTGAAATGATTTATTTTAAATCTCATCAACCACCGTCAAACTACAGCCGCTCGACACAAACTGAATTTTCACAAACATTTGAAGACGTTCAAATGTAGATCAATCCGTTCCCTTGTTGCTCCCTTAATGACTGAAGCTAAACACAAGTTGCCTTTGATGCGGTTGCTGCCTGGCTGTTGACCTTCTCAGGTACAACTGTTGTTACCATAGTTACCGTTACCAAAATAAAAGCACGGAACATTAACAGCAGCTACACTAAACAAAAGTAGGTGAAGTAGAGCGAATAGCATGTTGAGTAGGATGTGGATTATCAGCAGCATATTGACCAACAAAAAAGTTACTAAATTCAGTGTTAGCGTAAACTAAAGTTAGCTAAGGTTAGCTTAAATGCTGTCAGTTGCACGTGTGACGTCACCAGCATGTTGGTTTATATTGACTTAATCCTTTCATTAGATTTGTGAAAGAGAGAAAACAGCAAAGGACAGCAGCTCAGCCCTCTGCATGCTCCTGTGTTCAGGACTGTTTGGCTGCTGCAGCTTCTGCTACTTTGGATGTTTTCCTGCTTGAAAACATCTGATTTTAATAATCCACCTCATCAAAGTCTCCTGCAAAGACTCAGAAAGAATTTCTGTATTGATGGAGATGCACTGAAACCTTCTGTGTTTCATAAAGTTAAATTAAAAGCAGATTTGGGAACACCAAAGTTGTTTTCTGAGTAAACGTTATGAAATTCTTAAAAAGAACCAAGAAAGGCTGATTAAAGTTAATTAGTTTGACCTTTTTGTGTCACCTGACAAAACAATCACAATAATTTATTATTTACGATGTTAGAACGACAGAAACAAAGCAAATCTGTCATGATTCGGTTTTGGTGAGGTGAGAGAGACTCTGGCAGACCAAGGTAAGGTGATGATAATGGTTTAATGATGAAATAATCCAAAGAACGGAGGCACAGGGAAACAGACTGGTAAACACGACGAGGATCCGACAAGAGACAAAGACAACAGGTGGACGTAAAAACACCAGAAGGGTAATGAGGAAACTAGACACAGCTGGGATCAATCAACAGGGAGGACAGGACAGAGACTCACAGGGAAACAGGACGAAACACAGAAAATATCAAAATAACTACACAGAAAACAGATCACAACAAAATCACCAGTGTTGTGTCTTAATTTCTCAATAATAATTGTATCCAAATTAAAAATAATCAGAAAGTTTCCATATGTATCTAGTTCCTGTTGCTCCATTATCCGGCCACAGTCTGGTGGAGGCCACACAAAGGCAGCCCAGGGCCCACAAATGGCCCCCGGGCCACATGTTGGACACCCCAGATCCAAAGGAAATGACTATGTTGCTGCAGATGAATTAACTTTCACATCAACCTTTTGAAATTATTCTTTGCTTTTGTGGGAAAATGAACAAACGAATGATTGTTATGAAAATTTGTATTTTGACTCAAATAAATCAAACTGAGACTCCATTTTAAGGTCAAATTAAACTTTTATTTTTGAATCATTTCAAGAAAAAGGAATCATACATTTTGTTTAAAAAGTGAAACAACTGGCAAACAGCAACATTTAGTATTAAAATTTACCTAAGCTAACTCATTTATAATGAGAAAAGAGAAAAGTTATTAAAATATAAATGAAAGAAGCTCAAATGTATAGCAATACAGCATTGATTTAAAACGATATAAAAAGATCTTCTGAATGTGTTTAACCTGCTGAACTTGTATAATTTTCCTGACAGGATCAAGTCCAGCTTTGTGGACCTGAAGTCAGGTGAAAACTGGAATTCAATAAACTTTCCTCCCAGTGAAACATTGTGTGCAGCTGAAAGTCCATAAAGTGAACTCACACTTTATAGACACTCACACTCTGGGTTACAGTCCCAGTTTCCTCCTATAGTCCAATCAAGTATATGTCACCTTGAGTTGTTAAAAATGCAACTGTTGAAAATGTTGAAAATTACTTCACTTTCTGATTTAGTGCCTTGAAATTGGGCCTCCGTCTCTTTAAGAAGCTCCTGCTCTTTCTGAAACTCCCCCTTCAGGAAGTTATCACAACATGGCTCCTCTATTAGCCCTTTATCAAGATTTTATCAACGTTACTCTGAGAAGTAGCTCTTACTTCTGATCCGCAGTTCAGCCAGGTGTTTGCTAATTGCTGCTGGCTAGTCTGAAGGAGCTGAGTTGGGGAGGAGCTGCGCCTCAAAGGCGGAGCTTCTTCTCACCAGGTGAGTGGTTGCCATGGAGATTACAGGATTTTTTCAAACATGAAGATGAAGAATTAAAGTAACACTCCAGGTATGTTTTTGATGAGGGAATAACTTTATGACATGATATAAAGCTCAAAGTGTTGATTTTGCAGGATACTGCCCCTTTAACTAGAATCATGTTTTTAATTCATTTACAATTATTTGTTATATTTCCCAAAATGCTTCTGTGATTTTAAAGCATTAAGTGATAAAATCAGGTATCTGTGATGCATTTTAAGCCTTTTGGTTTAATTATAAAATGAAACTTGAAGTACTTTTCCGTTTTTACTCATCCTTGACTGATGAACAGGCCTCCAGTCACTAGGTGGCAGCAGTGGTCAGATCAATCAACAGCCTGCCTGCTCGAGCTTTATAGACGCCACCTCAGCAGAGGATTGTTTTAAACAGAAACACGTATCAGAGTAATAAAATAGCTTAAAGCTAAAATAATCTGATGGATACATAATGTTAGAGATGCACCGATCCAATTCATTATCGGTTTTGGTCCAGATATTGAAAGAAATTCTAGATCCGGTATCAGTGACAATGTGGCTGATTGATGAGTGCAGATCTAGTGAGCCTAACTCTATGTTTTGTGGTTGTAACAACATGCTTTATTATTTATTTTAGATTATATTTATAACTTTTAATGGAACTTTCTGAACCATTTAAAATGTTTATTGCAGTTTATTTCAACATGTTTGACCAACATTATCATTCGGTTATTTTTGTCAGTTTCTTTATTATATATTTTTACATCGGCTGTTATAAAACTAACAAACTGATGTTGTTTTACATGTTTGATCAGGGTTGTGAAGCTACGTTGTATTTAAAGTTGCAGTATGCAACTTTTATTCAAAAATATATATTTCTACATATTTGCTAGAAATATCGACATTTATTGGTTCTGCCTGCACAGTAAAAATGCCGGTGTTGAATTAACGCCCAAAAGTGTCTTTATGTGTCCAAGTCAGCTGGTGTTAAATTCAACACTACAGAGTCACATTAACATTTACAACGGTGTTAGTGTTAAAATACATTAAAAGTAACACCAGTGTAGTGTTGATCACGAAACACAATGTGGTGTCAAAAAAGTAAATAATTGACCCACAAGGTGTCAATATCAATCAAATCCAGTGGAAAATATCCAAAACAATGGGTGTCAAATGGGTGTCAATTTTTTAACACTTATAAAGTGTTACTTTAACACCAGCTGACTTGGACACATATAGATACTTTGGGGTGTTAATTCAACACTGGCATTTTTACTGTGTGAAGAAATGCACCCAAAACAACCAATCAGAGCCGGGAGGAGGGGCTTCGCGGAGAAACAACTTACCTTTAAGACAGACTGTTTATGCTATGCTAACTAGAATTAGCATTCACAATCGGATGAGCAGCTGCAGCATTAACTGAGCTTTAATGGAGCAGAGCTATCAAATAAATTTGTAATTCAGAACTTTTGTCTTTGTTTTAAAAAAATAAATGTTTTAAGTCAATTCATTCCATTTTCCAGTTCTGATACCAAACCTCAGATATCGGTTTTGTTCGGTAAAAGGTGGATCGGTGCATCGCCGGTGATGCCGGTCACACCCGTTCGGTCTTGGCGTGGTTGGCGGGGGGTCGACCTCCCGGGCGGTTCCGGCCCGTCTGGAGTAGAAGAAGCTGTTCTCCCGGGACGGGTTGGTGATGAGGGCGACCTGGAAGCAGAGGATGACGATGCCGCCCAGCAGGCAGAGCCCGGATCCCACCCAGCCCACGTACAGAGAGTAGCCAAAGGACATCAGGTGCTCCGCCTTGTTCGCTCCGACGGGGAACCAGACGGTCGCCACGGCGCCAAAAACAGCTGCGGGACCAAGCATGGAGGAGGAAAACCTCATCAGTTTGAGGAAAAGCTGATCAGTTTGAGGAAAAGGTGATCAGTTTGAGGAAAAGCTGATCAGGTTGAGGAAAACCTCATCAACTTGAGGAAAACCTGATCAGTTTGAGGAAAAGCTGATCAGTTTGAGGAAAAGCTGATCAGTTTGAGGAAAACCTCATCAACTTGAGGAAAACCTGATCAGTTTGAGGAAAAGCTGATCAGTTTGAGGAAAAGGTGATCAGTTTGAGGAAAAGCTGATCAGGTTGAGGAAAACCTCATCAACTTGAGGAAAACCTGATCAGTTTGAGGAAAAGCTGATCAGTTTGAGGAAAAGCTGATCAGTTTGAGGAAAAGCTGATCAGTTTGAGGAAAAGCTGATCAGGTTGAGGAAAAGCTGATCAGTTTGAGGAAAAGCTGATCAGTTTGAGGAAAAGCTGATCAGTTTGAGGAAAAGCTGATCAGGTTGAGGAAAAGGTGATCAGGTTGAGGAAAAGCTGATCAGTTTGAGGAAAAGGTGATCAGGTTGAGGAAAAGCTGATCAGTTTGAGGAAAAGGTGATCAGGTTGAGGAAAAGCTGATCAGTTTCATATCTGAATCTCCTCTGGTTTTTATTTCTCCTCTCAAACGGCTGAACTGACCAGATGAAAGTCCTGGAGGAGTAAATCTGTCCTCCAGCTGCTCAGTGTTTAACTCACTTCCTACAATCAAGAAGCTGGAAAAGTACAAATATCTCAAAAGCTACAAAATAAAAAAATATCTTTAAAGCTTCTGCAGAATGAAACGTTTATAAAAAAAGCTGCCTGTAGATTATAACGATATAATATGAGACAGATCATCTGAAAAATCAACCTCCTCTGTCTTCTCTCAGTGCTGACCAGAAACAACCAATCACAGTCAGGAGGCGGGGCGTAGTGCTGTCAATCACCCCTCCATGTGGCGCTGCTTATCCCAGCTAAAGCTAGCTTAGCCTGTCATGATTGCTAAGGCTAGTTAGCATGGCCACCGATGATGGCGGATAAATGGTTTTCCATTAACAGTAAGTTGTTTCTTCACCTTTAGCACATTTAGCAGTGCGTACATGAGGATGACTGACAGCGCTAAGCTACGCCTCCTGGTTCTGATTGGTTGTTTTTGATGCATTTCCTCAGAAAGTAGCTCAGGCAGGAGGTGAGGAGATCGATCTGTCTCATAACAAACTGTTACTACCTGGTGACGGTTAACAAATATCTAAAGAACATTCTTTATAAAAGTTACATTAAATTTGAAAACACAAAGTAAAGCTGGAGCTGCAGAACCTGGGGGGGATTTTCACTTTCTGTCAGGGAGGAGGTTAATGTGAGGACATCTGGTTGAAATCCAGCTTTGTTCAAACAAAATCTGGATTTTTACTGACATTAAGTCCAGATAACATAACTTCCAATCCTCCAGGGCCGCAGCTGTGAGCAGCATGCAGGAAAAGTAACGTCTGCTGAAAGATGGAGCTGCTTTTCACTCTGGAGAAAATAAATCTTGATTTTTTTTAAAAATTCCTCTTCATGAGCAACAAACCACAAAGATTTATGAAATTCACAACCAACAGCTTAAAGCAAATTAAATCCCAATGAATTAAATTAAAGTTTGTTTTTTAAAAGGGAAACAATTGAATAAGTGTGAATACTTTCACGGTTCCCTGTGAACTCGACTGGTTCAGGGAAACGTTGTGTGTCTGGCGTCTTCCTCACCCATGATGATGAAGAGGACGCCGCCCACCTGGGTGCGGCGCTTCTTAACAGTGGCGGAGTAGTTGCTAGGCAACCGAATGCAGGGCATGGACATGAGGACCAGCAGCAAAGCGGGGACGCCCAGGAGACACGCGGCGATCATCAGAGCCCGGGACACCTGGATGTACGCTGAAGACACGGAAAAACATCTGGTCATGATGCGGCCAAGATCTGGAGCCGCGGCAGCTGGAATGCAGCACTGGGAGCATCAGGAGCACTGGGAGCATCAGGAGCACTGAGAGCACTGGGAGCATCAGGAGCACTGGGAGCATCAGGAGCACTGAGAGCACTGGGAGCATCAGGAGCACTGGGAGCATCAGGAGCACTGGGAGCACCGGGAGCACCGGGAGCATCAGGAGCACTGGGAGCATCAGGAGCACTGGGAGCATCGGGAGCACTGGGAACATCAGGAGCACTGGGAGGATCAGGAGCACTGGGAACATCAGGAGCACTGGGAGCATCAGGAGCACTGGGAACACTGGGAGCACTGGGAGCATCAGGAGCACTGGGAGCATCAGGAGCACTGGGAGCACCGGGAGCACTGGGAGCATCAGGAGCACTGGGAGCACTGGGAGCACCGGGAGCATCAGGAGCACAGGGAGCACTGGGAGCATCAGGAGCACTGGGAGCATCAGGAGCACTGGGAGCACTGGGAGCATCAGGAGCACTGGGAGCATCAGGAGCACCGGGAGCACTGGGAGCATCAGGAGCACTGGGAGCATCAGGAGCACTTGGAGCACCGGAGCACCGGGAGCATCAGGAGCACCGGGAGCACTGGGAGCATCAGGAGCACTGGGAGCACTGGGAGCATCAGGAGCACTGGGAGCATCAGGAGCACTGGGAGCACTGGGAGCATCAGGAGCACTGGGAGCATCAGGAGCACTGAGAGCACTGGGAGCATCAGGAGCACTTGGAGCACCGGGAGCATCAGGAGCACTGGGAGCATGAGGAGCACTGGGAGCACTGGGAGCACCGGGAGCATCAGGAGCACCGGGAGCACTGGGAGCATCAGGAGCACTGGGAGCACTGGGAGCACCGGGAGCACCGGGAGCACCGGGAGCATCAGGAGCACCGGGAGCACTGGGAGCATCAGGAGCACTGGGAGCACTCGGAGCATCAGGAGCACTGGGAGCATCAGGAGCACTGGGAGCACTGGGAGCATCAGGAGCACTGGGAGCATCAGGAGCACTGAGAGCACTGGGAGCATCAGGAGCACTTGGAGCACCGGGAGCACTTGGAGCACCGGGAGCATCAGGAGCACTGGGAGCATGAGGAGCACTGGGAGCATCAGGAGCACCGGGAGCACTGGGAGCATCAGGAGCACTGGGAGCACTGGGAGCACCGGGAGCATCAGGAGCACCGGGAGCACTGGGAGCATCAGGAGCACTGGGAGCACTGGGAGCACCGGGAGCACCGGGAGCATCAGGAGCACCGGGAGCACTGGGAGCATCAGGAGCACTGGGAGCACTGGGAGCACCGGGAGCACCGGGAGCACCGGGAGCATCAGGAGCACCGGGAGCACTGGAGCATCAGGAGCACTGGGAGCACTCGGAGCATCAGGAGCACTGGGAGCATCAGGAGCACTGGAGCACTGGGAGCATCAGGAGCACTGGGAGCATCAGGAGCACTGAGAGCACTGGGAGCATCAGGAGCACTTGGAGCACCGGGAGCATCAGGAGCACTGGGAGCATGAGGAGCACTGGGAGCATCAGGAGCACCGGGAGCACTGGGAGCATCAGGAGCACTGGGAGCACTGGGAGCACACGGGAGCATCAGGAGCACCGGGAGCACTGGGAGCATCAGGAGCACTGGGAGCACTGGGAGCACCGGGCAGCACCGGAGCACGGGAGCATCAGGAGCACGGGAGCACTGGGAGCATCAGGAGCACTGGGAGCACTGGAGCATCAGGAGCACTGGGAGCATCAGGAGCACTGGAGCACTGGGAGCATCAGGAGCACTGGAGCATCAGGAGCACTGAGAGCACTGGGAAGCACAGGAGCACTGGAGCACCGGGAGCATCAGGAGCACTGGGAGCATGAGGAGCACTGGGAGCATCAGGAGCACCGGGGAGCACTGGGAGCATCAGGAGCACTGGGAGCACTGGGAGCACGGGAGCATCAGGAGCACCGGGAGCACTGGGAGCATCAGGAGCATGGAGCATGGGGCACCGGGAGCACCGGAGCATCAGGAGCACGGGAGCACTGGGAGCATCAGGAGCACTGGGAGCACTGGGAGCACGGAGCACCGGGAGCATCAGGAGCACCGGGAGCACCGGGAGCATCAGGAGCACCGGGAGCACTGGCAGTTTTCATTTCATTTAATCATGTTAATACTTGGAAGTTCACAATGTTTGGAATTGAAGCTTCATTTATCCATAAATCTGTGCAAAACTAACAAGCAGCAAAAAGCATGTCTATGTATGTAAAAAATGTCTATGTAATTTTGCTTACATAGACATTGTTATCCATTTAGTTGATTATAAGTAATTTTTATTTCTGTTTATTGATTGTTTTTGGTTTTAAATCCCAAAGTTTGGGTGAAAAACCAGAAGTAAAACATCAGAAGATGTTTCTGTTTGAAATGGAGACGTTGGGTTTCCTGCATCCCTGTGACAGCTGCAGGATTTCACAACCTTTCAGTTTCTCTTTCCATCTCGGCTGTTTCTGATGTTTTTGAATAAAAGCAGAATATCTCTGGTCTTCAAGAAGACGAAAGAAAAAAGTTATTAGTTGTTCACTAAAGGTTCTTGGTTTCTTTTTGCCTCTGATAGATAATTTGGGAATATCACTGGCTGATGCCATATTTCTGTTTTTATTTTATTCTGAAAATATGGACAGCATTTGACTTCCAAGTTTGAAAAATGCTTCCACTGAAATGTTTGTCTGGAAAGTTATTGATCAAAACAACTTTTAAAAATTACCATTGAGGGATGGATTCAGACTTTAGCTCAGTGGTTAAATGATAAAAACAGTCAAACTTTTTCTAGTAGCTAAAATGTCACAAAGCAGCAGAAAGCAGCAGCAGGACCAGGTTAAAGGAGCAGGTTAAAGGAGCAGCAGGACAAGGTTAAAGGAGCAGCAGGTCCAGGTTAAAGGAGCAGCAGGACAAGGTTAAAGGAGCAGCAGGACAAGGTTAAAGGAGCAGCAGGAGCAGGATAAAGGAGCAGCAGGACCAGGTTAAAGGAGCAGCAGGACCAGGTTAAAGGAGCAGCAGGACAAGGATAAAGGAGCAGCAGGACCAGGTTAAAAGAGCAGCAGGACCAGGTTAAAGCAGCAGGTTAAAGGACCAGGTTAAAGGAGCAGCAGGACCAGGTTAAAGGAGCAGCAGGACCAGGTTAAAGGAGCAGGTTAAAGGAGCAGCAGGTCCAGGTTAAAGGAGCAGGTTAAAGGACCAGGTTAAAGGAGCAGCAGGACCAGGTTAAAGGAGCAGCAGGACCAGGTTAAAGGAGCAGGTTAAAGGAGCAGCAGGTCCAGGTTAAAGGAGCAGCAGGACCAGGTTAAAGGAGCAGGTTAAAGGACCAGGTTAAAGGAGCAGCAGGAGCAGCAGCAGGAGCAGCTTAAAGGAGCAGCAGGACCAGGTTAAAGGAGCAGTAGGACCAGGTTAAAGGAGCAGCAGGACCAGGTTAAAGGAGCAGCAGGACAAGGATAAAGGAGCAGCAGGACCAGGTTAAAGGAGCAGCAGGACAAGGATAAAGGAGCAGCAGGACCAGGTTAAAGGAGCAGCAGGGCCAGGTTAAAGGAGCAGCAGGACAAGGATAAAGGAGCAGCAGGACCAGGTTAAAGGAGCAGCAGGACCAGGTTAAAGGAGCAGGTTAAAGGACCAGGTTAAAGGAGCAGCAGGAGCAGCAGCAGGAGCAGCTTAAAGGAGCAGCAGGACCAGGTTAAAGGAGCAGCAGGACCAGGTTAAAGCAGCAGGTTAAAGGACCAGGATAAAGGAGCAGCAGGACCAGGTTAAAGCAGCAGGTTAAAGGACCAGGTTAAAGGAGCAGCAGGAGCAGCAGCAGGAGCAGCTTAAAGGAGCAGCAGGACCAGGTTAAAGGAGCAGCAGGACCAGGTTAAAGGAGCAGGTTAAAGGACCAGGTTAAAGGAGCAGCAGGAGCAGCAGCAGGAGCAGCTTAAAGGAGCAGCAGGACCAGGTTAAAGGAGCAGCAGGACCAGGTTAAAGCAGCAGGTTAAAGGACCAGGTTAAAGGAGCAGCAGGAGCAGGTTAAAGCAGCAGGTTAAAGGACCAGGTTAAAGGAGCAGCAGGAGCAGCAGCAGGAGCAGCTTAAAGGAGCAGCGTCTTACCGGGCAGTGAGAACATCTGGTCCAGAGACACGCAGTGGTAGAGTGATGGAGACACCACGCACTCGGCCCACAGGCCGCGTGACCCCAGCTCGTCCATGCGCAGGCAGGTGGCCATCGAGTAGTCGCAGGTCCGGACCCAGTCGTTGGTTGCCGTGGCGAAGATGAGCCCGACCCAACCCGCGCAGCTCCCCCCACACGCCAACCAGCTGCCTGCAGATGTGCGCCATGGAGATCCGCCGTGCGTCTTTACACGTTCCAGAAAACACGACTTTTATCTTCCTGAGGGCTTTTAGCCGTTGGTTATTTCCTTTCCTGTCTCCAGGAAATAAAAACTTATCCCAAAGTTCTTGAACTGGGTAAATAAATTACAAATTTCAGCAGGTTCTTCTGCGTAATTCAGAAAGGAAAAAAAATCCCTGAAAGTCGCTTTTCCCCGACTAAAACTGTTTCAAAAAGTCTGAAGTGAGATGAGGAGCTGCTGCACCGTGTCCAGTTGTTGTGCGATATCCACAAGGAGAGAAAATCATAAGATTTATCTCAGGGAGTGGCGCCAACCTGCTCCCCTCCCAACGCCAAGCAGGGGAAATCCAGATCCAAACCTGAACCAGATGGAGAGCAGAGGAGCAGCAGGGCTGAGCTGAGACATCTGGAGGGCAAAGGTCACGATCTGCATCTTCAGGAAGGAGCTCAGAGACACGAATCTGAATCAGTTTCCTTCAGATACAGCAGCTTTAAACCACAGAGTGTCAGGAACATCACGGACAGGACAACAGGAGCAAATGTCTGTCAAAAAGTCAGAAACTTTCTGGAAAGTTTTTTTTAAATTTCTGAGCTCAAAAAGTCGTGGATGTGTTTAATAATAATCAGTCAAAAAAAAATATTAAGATGATATTTTAATGTTATATCACCAGTAAAATAACATCTAAACTGTTCAAACAAAAAGATGACCAACAATTTTAAAATATAATCATGTAATATTTTATAATAAATAAAATGCAAAGTGAAAATGATAAAAATTTGACATTAAGTCAGATAACTATAAATTCAACAAATAGGAAAATAAAAACTTATTTCAAAAATACCAAAATCTTTATTTTTCTGTAATTGATTAAGAAATATGATGAATAAAAATATTCTTTTGTACTACATTTTCATTTAAGGAGTTTTATATGTAAAATTTTGAATTATTTCCATTGTACATATTTTTATTTGTTTAACTTTTACATGTAAAACATGTTTCTTTTTCTTTATTATCTTTATAAATGAATTGTTTTATTTCTAATTAATTTCCACCATCAAAACTGTGAGGTCTGAAGGAAAACCAGCAGCCTGTTTGGTTAATTGTTCATTTATTAAATAATTTCAAGCAGGATATCATAAAAATGTGACGACTGAAGACGCTGCTCGCTACCCTGATGGCGACGCTTACAACCAAGACGGGTTTCTGTCCGGAACGTGTTGATAGAAAACATTAAACTTTGATGAATGACTAACAAACTCTACAGATTATTGTCGTCTTCTTCCTTTAACACACACTCTCACTCAGTCACACACACTCTCACACACCCACACACTGGGTATGTTAGCTACAGGGATAGATTTGTCATTGACGTCACGCCCTAAAAAAACTAAATAGACAAATTTCATATATTAAATGTTGAAAATCCTTCATGAAATAGCTTGAAATGTACACTCTCCAGTGGCTTGTAAAATATACAGAAAGGTACAAAACTCCTCGCGGTTTCCTGCTACACAGACGAGGTTCTGCTCCGGTCCGGTCCGCTAAGGCACACACCTCCATCACAACATCATAAATTATAAATTACCAACAATTTCCTCTTTTTGTGACTTTGTTCTGTCATCCTTGGTGTCAGCTTCGGTCCTTTGAAAGCACACGAACCCCGAAGTTTCCAGATGTCTCGTCTTTATTGCCTCCTGAGCGCCGCCCCCCTCTGCCTTCCCCTCTCGGTCCGCCGCCTCGTCCTCTCACTGGTTCTTCAGGGCGTTGATGTGAGCGCAGATCTTGAGGGCCGGGCCCAGTTTGATGTTCATGCTGGTCATCAGGTGATCCTCGGTCAGCAGCAGCAGCGCCTGGCCGTCGATCTCCTGCAGCCTGAAGGCCTCGGCCACGTCGCCGCAGCCTGACGGAGCAACGCACACACACACACACACACACACACACACACACCACACACAGCATGAGCAGAAAGTAAGTACACCCGCTTTGTATATCTAATGCAAACTGCAGAGAAGACACTTTGTTCTCAGGACAGGAAAACTGGGAAGTTGTCATGTGGTGGTGGTAACTCAAGGATCCAGGTTATGGCGGTGAAGATGATGGTTTATTGATGAAAATATGCTCACACAGTCCAACCAGGCGGCACGGCAGAGAACTGGCACACAGCTAAATACCGGTAGCTACTGGATGACAGGACTGCAAACGAGAGCCGACACGACCAGGACTAGACAGTTCAACTGGCGTGAAAACAAACGACACACGGACATAAACAAACTTAGACAAGGACCCGACGAGGAACACAGACAACAGGGGAGACTAAATACACACAGGGTAGCCAAGGGAACGAGACACACCTGGGTGACAATCAACAGGGAAAAAACGCAGCGACAGAGACTGACAGGGAACAGGACCACACAGAAAACTCAAAAATAAACACACAGAAACACGGATCACGACAAAAGTGGAACAGCTTTTTGAAGCATTGAGCGACTAAACCTCTGAAAACAAGATGGCAGCAGGACTAAGATGAGTAAATTAGCTTTTTGAAGAGATGAGACCAAAGTGAAATGTTTGGAGGTTCTGGTCGGCACCAACACAGCGAATCAGCAGGAAGAAACACGGTGGAGGAGGAATGATGGTGTGGGAACACCGGAGTTATCGCTGCTAAAGACACCTGATTTTTATTACACTGTATTTTTTTTTGTTTTCTTAATTTTACCTTTTAGAAATAAATGAATAAATCTGTCATTAAACTTCATAACGTCAGTGTGAGGATGGCGAGGATGAGGATTAGTTTTCTGTGAAGATCAGCCGACGTGTCGTCAGGTTGTGAGATGATCTCAGCCTCTCTTTGTTTGCAACGTTAACGGTTTCTGATTAACGCTGATATTCTCTGTAGATGTAACCGGAGCGTTCAGAAGAAACCAGATCTGTTTGCTGAAACCTGGAGATGATCAGAACCTGCAGACGGTTGGAGGCGTCGAGTTTTTCTCCCCTCAGGCTTTTCCTTCACCTCCAGATGTTTCTCCGGTTGCTCAACGACAGTTTGTGGTTAGAGAGACGTTGCCTCAGCCTGCTGATGGTTTCTGTGATTTGCGAAATGCTTAATTGGATGATTGGATCCAGGAAAGCCGAGTCGCCGTCGTCTGCTGATGTTGGGGTGTAAATCACGCCGCTGGTTCCAGAGCGGCGGAGAGCGACTCCAGGGTTATATCAGCTCTGGGCTTTTCATTTTAGGTTCATTTGTTTCATTGTGACAATAACTTTTAATTAGGTTTTAGTGTTTGCTACGTTTTATTAGTTAAATATCGTCTGTTTTAAATTAGCTCTAGTAGTAGTTTTTCATATTTTGGTTCATTTTTAGGTGCAGAATCAATCAATGATTAATCATTGATGAATACTGATGAACACTCATTCTCAAAAAATGTTTTAAATTATAATTGAACAAGCAGCTGACTGGTATTTCCTCCCGGCTCTTTGCGGACCAGGAGGCTGTAATGTTCTGAAAACATGAAACTGACTCAATGTTCTGATCTCTGGTGGAAAACGTTTGACTGTCTTTTGGTGTTGAATCACATTAGTGACACAGAGAGCAAATAAAGAAGAAGATACAACTGGTTTGAGTTATTCTTTCATTGTTTTCTGTTATTTTGCCCTTTGGTGTGGCTGAACCAGTAATACCTACATCCACTAGCGGAACAAGTCAGCCCCGGGCCGGTGGGCGGGGCCAATTACCGGGCCCCTAACGAATCACCACCAGCCCCCAACGCTAACGAATCACCACCACCCAGAGGCCCCTAACGAATCACCACCAGGCCCCGTAACGAAATCACCACCGGCCCCTACGAATCACCACCGGCCCTAACGAATCACCACCGCCCTAACGAATCACCACCAGGCCCCTAACAATCACCACAGCCCCTAACGAATCACACGGCCCAACGAATCAAAGCCCAACTATCCCAGGCCCTAACAATCACCAAGGCCCCTAACGAATCACCACCAGGCCCCACAATCACCACGCCAATCACCACCAGGCCCCTAACGAATCACCACCAGGCCCCTAACGAATCACACGGCCCTAACAATCACCAAGCCCCAAACGAAGCCCAACACCCCTAACGAATCACTACTGGGCCCCTAACTAATCACCAATGGGCCCCTAACGAACGGGGCCCAACGATTTGTAGTGCCGCGTTTGTCTTGATATAAATTCCATTGGGAAGCTACACAGTAAAAATGCCAGTGTTGAATTAACACCCAATATGTTTATGTGTCCAAGTCAGCTGGTGTTAAATTCAACACTACAGAGTCACATTAACATTTACAACAGTGTTGGTGTTAAAATATATTAAAAGTAACACCAGTGTATGTGTTTGATCACAAAACACAATGTGGTGTTAAAAATGTAAATAATTGACCCCCCAAGGTGTCCATATCAATCAAATCCAGTGGGAAATATTCAAACAAGACACAGAAATGGAAAGTTTAACTTTCTTAAACCCATTTCAGTATATAGACTAATGTTAATTTAACACTTTCAAAGTGTTACTTTAACACCAGCTGACTTGGACACATATAGACACTTTGGGTGTCAATTCAACACCGGCATTTTTACTGTGTAGCTTAACATTAAATACACCTTTCTCAACAGGTGAGGGCGCACCTTCTCCTTTAAGCGGCTTGAAACCATTCCTCCCTCCTGGCTCCTCCAGACCCGGACCCCCATCCGGCCCGGTTCGGCCCCCCCCCCCCCCCCCCCACCCCCCCCCCCCAGCCCTGCCTACATCTCCAGGTTTGTTATCGTTATTGTTCTACGTTATTGTACTACATGCGCGGCGTTTCCACTCACCCGGCAGCGTGTGTATGAAGGCCGTCACCTCCTCCACGCTCCACTGTGACGGGACGGGCCGGAACGTGCTGGTCGGCGTCGAGGCCGTGACGGCCGGCGCCGACGCCCTGCGTGCGCGCCGCGCCGCCCGCCGCTCCATCCTGGCTGCCATGGCAACAGCAGGATCCTCCTCTCCTCCGTCGTCCTCCGCCTCTCCAAAGCCGCGCGGCGACGCCGCCAGGTCGTCGTCTTCCTCCTCGGCCTCCTGCTCCGCCGCCGCCGCCGCCGCCGCCGGCTTCTCCTTCCCGTCTTTCTCGCGGCGCCCGGCGCTCCAAAGGTCCCGAGGCTGCGGGGGGACAAGAGGACAGGTGAGAGACCGACGCATTATTTGTCCTCTTCCGTCAGTTATGAGTACAAATCTGATTTAAATCTTTTAACATTTAAACAGAAATAATGTCACGGTCGCAAATACTATGAGAATTAAATGTGTAAACAAACCATAAATACAAAAATCAATCAGTACTTTTCCAGTTTCTGAAATAGCTTTAGACTTTATAATTTATCTTTTTTAAATGTGATATTATACACTCAATTATTACAACTTTCCTTTACATGTCAACATATGTTTAGTCATTTATCTTTTATAAATAATTTGTTGGATATTTGTTGCTTTGTGGAAGAAAAAATAGAGAAATGTTTGTATTTTCCAATACAAACATCGGAAAATCATTTTCAGTGATTTCTAGAGCAGGAATTTAAATTTTTGTACAAAACATTACAGAGATTTTGCATGTTTGTTTTAAGTCTTCATCTGAGAGTGAACTGTTACTAAAGTTAATTTATTTTTTATTTTTTCAATTCGTAGGACCAGAACAGTCGCTGTCATTGCTATCTAAACCACCAGAGGGCGCAAACTCCCCATCGTTACTCTGTCTTTACAGTCTGGACAGTATTTCAGTATAAACTGGAGTCACTCAGTGAGTATCTGAACAAACATTCATTTCTGATCTAAATAGAAAAATGGTGAAAACTGAATAATTTCATGTTTTTCAGGTTGACAGGAGGATCTCGACTCCCAAACGTTTCTCTGCTTTTCCTCGTTTCCTCTGCAGGTTTTCATGTGTCCAGAGGATTTGAGTCATTTTCATGTGTGTGTGTTGTCATGCAGTGGAGGCTGGATGGGGGTCCCTACCAGGCGCAGCAGCAGAGGTTTCCCCGGTACCGACTCGGCCCGGTTCAGAGCCGGTCGGGGCCTCTCGGACCGGCTGCCGGCGCTCAAGGCCCTCAGGCGCTTCGTCAGCCGGACGTTGAAGCTGAAAGAGAAAGCCAGAGGCGCGGTGAGGGCCGAGCCACTCTGCTGCTCTGATTCAGGCTCAGAGCTGCATCAACCAGCTGTTTGCCTCTGCTCTGGTACCACAGAACCACAGAACCACATCCTGCCAGCGCCGCCGCTGCAGCAGCTGCAGCAGCTGCTGCAGCTGCTGCTGCTGCTGGGGCTGCAGCGCCTCTGCAGCAAAGGTCAGAGCTCACTTCGTTCAAGATTTACATACTTTAAAAAGAAAACTGTGATGTCATGTTTTTGATAAATCCACACAGGTTTGTTATGTTCATAACAAAAAAACGAGATTGAGAAAACATTTTTATTAACTTAAATAAATAAAAATAGTAAATAAAGCTGCAGTTACTTCTATAAAAAATAATTTTTCTACATATTTGGTGAAACGGTTTCTATGGTTAAAGTATGGAGTGAGACAGATAATCACTGAAAAAACTGAGATCCTTCCTTTCGTCCAATGCAGAAGTTCTTAACCTGGGTTGGATCGAACCCCAGGGGTTCGGCGGAGCCTCTGATATAAAGTCGCACTTGTGTAAAGTTGTGATGACGCGTCGCTTTGCCGTGGTTACTGCAGAGGATCACGTTACATTGCTTAGCCAATCAGAGGTTCCCAAACTGTGGGGTGCGCCCCCTAGGGGGGCTCTGTGCCATTGCAAGGGGGGCGCAGGAAGCCGTCTGGACGAAAAACAAAACCTGAAGCCTGTATGCGCTGGGTTTTTACCTTATGACCGACTCTCTGTTATCCCTCTGTCAGTCTGATTCAGTAGGAGCTTCTGCTCTTCCCATATCTGTGTCCTCTGTCGCTTTGATCAGCAGTTAAAACTGTTTAATCCGTTAACATGTGATAACCTGTTTTTCCGAGCCGCCTTTAAACGCAACATGACGCTGTGACGCTCAGCTGGGTTTACACCTGAAGGAGACTGATGCTGCTGCTGTAGAGCTACAGGTGTGTTAGAATCATGGCAACAAACCAGCAAAACACAAATAACTTTTCAGTTTTACCCCCAAACTGACCGACTGAGTTGAGTGAAGCTGCTGGTTGCAGGTAAAGTAGCTAAAGGATGACTAGCTAATATCAATAGGGTTAGGGTTAGGGTTAGGTCTACTGTGTTGTCTATGTTCAGCTACGTACATTCATTTTGCCCCCCAAAAAAGTCCTCCCCCCCTATTTGTAATCCATAGGGGGGCCCAGAAAATGTTTGAAAACCACTGGCTTAGCCAATCAGAGGATCACATTACATTGCTTAGCCAATCAGAGCTGAGGAGGAGGAGCCCTGATTGGAGGAGCTTCACTCTCAGCAGGGATTTGAACTTGTGTCTTTATTTACTTCAGCAAAACTCACAGTTTTTACCAGATTCTATAGTCTAAATCTGCTCCTTAGTCGCATCTTTTGGGGGTTGGTGCTGCCTCTAGTGGCGTGGAGGTGGTAACACAACTAATGTAATTACATTACTAAATCAGAATACCACAAAGTCTTTATTATTTATTATAAATTTTTCATTCTCTTAAGAATGTAGAGCTAATTAAACGATCTAAACCTTAAAGTGGTTCCAGTTTCTCTTGATGGCCAACCTGTTGAAACTGTGGCTCATTTTAAATACTTTGGTTCGTTCCTGGACAGTCAGCTCAACTTGGCTGAAAACACTGACAATATTTAGAAGAACTGATCTCAGAGACTCTACCTTTAAGACGACTTGGTGATCTTTGGGTGAGCCAACTAGACTTATCTCTACTCTTATGTCTTGAATTTTGGAGGGAAAAAAATCATATTTTATTTATCATGAAGGGTTCAGTGAAGGCGCATATGAAACTGGTGGGTTTGGTAAGAACCACTGATCCAATGCTAATTAGAAACAACCCTTACCAGGTCAATCCTGGTACAACTTTGTCCAGAAAAGTAGAAAACACTGTCCCAACTGGGGAAATGAAACTTTTCAAAAAACATTTTTAAGCTCTGGTTCTGGTCTGGTTCTGGTCTGAAGACAGAGGAAGTCGTTCTCACCCGCGCGCGCAGGAAGTGGAGCAGAACCGTTTGGAGCGCATGAAGTTGTGCGCGTGGCCTCGCTTCCCGCAGAACTGACAGTGCAGCACCGTCCGGTCCTTGTGTCCCGACTCTGAGGGAACACAACAAACACGCCCAGGGTGAGCCCGGTTCTGCCCGGTTCCGCCCGGTTCTGCCCGGTTCCGCCCGGTTCCGCCTGACCCACAGAACGCGGTTCCGTCCAGCCTTACTGTTCCCCAGGTCGCCGGTGTCTCCGCCGTCCTCTTCCTCTGAGTCTGTGGACGGTTCTGTTGGCTTCACGGGTTCTGATGCGGGCAGCGCCGGCCTCCCGTTGGTCCCGTTCACTTCCTGGGGTTTGGGCACCTGCTCCGGAACCAGCAGGGAGGACCGGTTCACCTGGACGACAGAACCACGATCAGGGTTCACTTAATGTTCGACACTTATTGTTCCTGAAGAAAAGAACCGGCTGAACTTTAGAACAGATGGAACCGGTTCTGGATAAATGTTCTTCCACTTTATTCTATTGCTGGAAATCAGGTTTTATGTAAAAATGAAATATTTCACTAATGCATCACTGAATTAAATGTGTAAACAAACCATAAACACAAAAATCAATCAAAACGTTTCCAGTTTCTGAAATAGCTTTTAATTTGGTACTTTATAATTTATCTTTTGCATTATTATTCTTTTGTTTTTAAACGTGATATTATATCATTACAACTTTCCTTTACATTTCAACATATGTTTAGTCATTTATCTTTTATAAATAATTTGTTGGATATTTGTTGCTTTGTGTTAAAAGTGGAAGAAAAAATAGAGAAATATTTGTATTTTCCAATACAAACATTGGAAAATCATTACAGTGATTTCAGGAGCAAGAATTTAAATTTTCTCTTTTGGACAAAACATTACAGAATAAATATTAAATAAATAAAGCAGATTTACGAAAACATCTGCTCATTCTGTGTCCAACAAAAAATTTAAATACTCAGCAAAATTAGTAAAAATGTAAATTTTAGAAATAAACTAAAATGTACATTTTTAAATTTAGATAAAAAATGTAATAATTTATGGGAATATAAAAATATAAAGGACACAAAACCAAGAAATATTTTAGACTGATTGATTTTGTGGGCCTCAGTATATAAAGGGCTTGTAAGAGTAAATGTCAGATGTTCAGGTAAAATCTTCGGGTTCTTACAGGAAACGGTTGGAGACCCTCCTGGATGACGAATCCCTCCACCAGGTGAGTCAGAACCTGTCGCCCCTCAGGCCACGCCTTCATCTCCCAGGGGCCGCCCAGTGATTGGCTGAAGTTCTCAGACTCATCGTCTGATTGGTAGACGGGCTCAGCCTCGGCTTCTGTCGGATGACGGGAATCTGATGGCGTTTTGTCAGCCTTGGCCGCGTCGTGCTGCGGCGGCGGCAGGCTGAGGTCGGCGGGGAGGGCGGCCTGGGGGGGGAGCAGGGGGGGAGGGATCTCTGATGAGGAGGCGACAAGGGGGAGGAAGGAGGAGACTGGGAGGACAGGCTGGACAACGCTGGGAGGAAGACAAACGGGAATCTGATCAATCTGCACGGTTAGATAAGAATTAACAAAACTAGAACATGCTGAGGTCTGAGAACTATGTGATGGGAAATTCATGAAATTACCGTATTTTCCGCACTATAAGGCGCACCGGATTATATGGCGCACCTTCAAAAATTGCCTATTTTAAAACTTTTTTTCATATATAAGGCGCGCACAGAACAGACGCTGCAGCATTTGTTCCATATTCTATTATTACAAAGTCCCCGAGTACTTTATATAGTATCTGCCCCAGTGGTTGTTTCACTCACGGTGTTGGTGTTGCCATATTTTGTCCAACTGCTTTCTGGTTTACAGACCAACAGACAGGCTGCCGCAACAGTCTCTGTCTCTCTTCCCCTCGGGCTTTAAATGTATTATCAAACTTTATTAACAAACCAGGGTTCTGACAACTATCCCAGCATGCACCGCACACTTCTTCTTCTACGGGGGAAAATGAAGTCGGCGGCTGCTTACCGTAGCTGCTAGACCTGTTGTGGCTCAATATTGGTCCATATATAAGGCGCACCGGATTATAAGGTGCGCTGGATTATAAGGCGCACTGTCGGCTTTTGAGGAAATTGAAGGTTTTTAGGTTTATAGTGCGGAAAATACGGTATATGAGGGAATCCTGAATATTTTCAATGATAAAACTGGATGTTTTATCCAATAGGATAAAATAGGACTCAAATCTTAAATAAAAGGCAGAGTCTCTTGTTTCTATGGCAATTCCCTCCTTTTCTGGAGCGGGAAGAACACATCACCACTCTAAATGAGGCTAAAACAGATAGTCACTGTGCACAGCATGTAAACTATATCATAAAACATACCAAACTAAAAGTGGAAGTAATGTCTGATGGCCACACATGCACAGTTTTATGTCTGTAAAGTGTTTTATGGAGGAGATTTGATAATAGTAGTTATAATGGAAGTCTATGGGAAGTTGGGTTTGTGTTTTCTACACTCTGGATTGATTCAATGGAAAACTAAGTCTTACAGCAGTGGGAGACACATTGTGTGAAAGTAGAAAGAAATACCTACATTTTGATGTATAAATTGTATATCTAGAGAAGAGACTGTGGGTTTTAATGTAGTTTAAAGAAAGAAAATCAGTCCAAATAGATGAGTGACTCTGAAAGCTGAACATTCCATCAAATTTAAAATAAATCCTAAAACTTAAACTACAAATGTGCAGAAATAATAAATGGTAACTCAGATAAAGTCTGACTTTATTTGACCAGTTTGAACTTAAAAGTTGTTCCTACTGTAAACTCAGCTTGAGCTACGGAGCTTCAGAGAGGGCAACATTTTACAACTTTTTTTTGACAAATTCTAATCAGATATTTTCATTTCGAGTTTTTTCCAAACTGCAGGAGACTGAAAAATGTGATGGGAGCAGAAGAAGAGGCAGCATTAACATTACATTAAATATTTATGAATCAAATGCAAGCAAAAAGATTAGGTTACATTTATGTTAAAAAGAAAAAACTTCACAGTTCTCAAAAAGTAATTTTTCTTCATACTAGCTTGACTTATCTGGGTTGTTTTGCATTTTTAGAGGAACTGAAACAAATGATACGTTTTGAAGCTGACAGGAACCTGTTTGCTCCAGCATCAGTTTGTTTAAATTAAGATTTCAGTCCAGTAAGGGGAATGATAGCTCTGGTTTCTGGTTTTGTCTCTCTCTTTTGCCTTTGTTTGATAATACTAGAAAGTATCTGACTCTCCTAAAGCTGATGGCTATAGAGACGATGGAGCGTTGGGATTAAAGATAGTATAGTCCAATTTAATCCAACTCCAGTCCGTCTGTCTAGAAAGCCTGGTTTGTTTGGTGAGGTGTGAATGCTAATCAAACTACGGTCCGCCTACAAACCTCGTTTTCGGTTTGCTGAAGTGAACTCTGGTTCAGTTTGAACGCGTATGTGAATGCTAACGCGGACCAGAAACCGCACCTAAAGAAGGAAGTGGACTGCAGTGCAGGACGACATGACCCAAAGAGAAATCCTCCAACTGCTAAAATCTGACATAGCTCAAGTTTTTGTTTCCACTGTGTAAAGAAGGAAGGTGCACTCAGTGTCTCCCGAGTGGTTTTGATGCAGCGCCCCCAGAGGCGAGGAGGGGAACAGGCTGCTCAAAGGGTTTGAATCATCTGACACACAGCAACGTGAAAACAAACCATGAGCCGATTCTACCGGACTACCAGCTCTGAAAACATCCTGATTTACTGGGATGATATCTGCTGCTTTTAGATTTCTGAAGGAAAGTTTAGCGACCAGAATCGGACCCGGTCTGATCCATTAATGGAGCAGAATAAATGAGCTTTGTGTCGGTGGGTACCTGACTGATTGTCGGACTGGGTCGACATGTTCTCACAGAAGTCCTCCTGGTTGGACTGAAGGTCCCGCTGAGGTTCTGGCAGCCGCTGGCTTTGGACCTCAGGAACCGGTCCTGTTGCTGGTGATTGGGCCAGAACTGGTCCTGTTACTGGTTTATGGGTCAGAACTAATCCTTTCATTGGCGTTTGGGTTGAAACTTGTTCTGTTACTGGAGATTTAACTGGAACCGTTCCTGATACTGGTTTATGGGTCAGAACTAGTTCTGTTACTGGTGTTTGGGTTGAAATCAGTTCTGCTCCAGGAGCTTTAACTGGGACTTGTCCGATAACTGGTTTATGGGTCAGAACTAGCTCTGTTACAGGACATTTAACTGGAACTGGTCCTGTCACTGGTTTACGGGTCAGAACCAGCTCTGTTACTGGTGTTTGGGTTGAAATCAGTTCTGCTGCAGGAGCTTTAACTGGGACTGGTCCAGTTACTTGGGTTTTGGTTGAAGCTGGTCCCATTGCCGGTTTTTTGACTGGGACTGGTCCAGTTACTGGAGTTTGGACTGAAACTGGTCCAGTCACTTGGGTTTTAGTCGAAACTTGTCCTTTTACTGACGTTTTAACAGCAACTGGTCCTGGTACTGGTGTTACTGGTTCTGTTACTGAAGTTTGGGTCGAAGCTGGTTCTTTTACTGGGGTATTATTTGGCGCTAGTCCTGTTACTGGTGTTTGGACTGAAACTGGTCCTGTTACCAGTGTTTTAGTGGAAACCAGTCCTTTTACTGGATTTTTAACAGGAACTGGTCCAGTTACTGGTGATTTAACGGGAACTGGACCTGTTACCGGAACCTTAACAGGAAGTGGACCTGTTACTGGTGGTTTAACGGGAAGGGATCCTGGTACTGATGGTTTAACGGGAACTGGACCTGTTACTGGTTTTTCACCTGGAACGGATTCTGTTACTGGACTCTGGACTGAAACTGTTGCTTTTAATGGAGTTTTTACTGGTGCTGGAGTGAGATCCAGTTTGGGTTTTGGTTCCTTGCTCGAGTCTTTGACGGTGTCTGGATGTGGAGCCGGTTCTGTGTTCTGGTCGGTCTGGTGGTCTGACGTATCCATGGGAGTGTCTCCTCCTTCGTCCTCCACCTCCTCATGTTTCCTTTTCTTTCCCGTTTGTCTCCTCTCTCTGTCTCTCTGGTCTTCTTCCTTTACCTCCATCTGATCCGATTCAGGCTCCTGCTCTGTATCAGTGAGCTTCTCCTGCTTTATCGTCTCCGTTTGGACATTTTTCTCCGCCTGGAGGTCTTTCCCGGTGCTCCTTTCCTCTCTGGTTCCTGGTCTCGCTCCTCGGCTTATGGCTCCCGGATCATCACTCTCCTTCTGCTCTTTCTTCTTGGTCAAAGTTTGTGTGTGAGATTGAGCAGAAGGCAAAGCAGAGGCGTTCACAGGAAGAGGATTCAAGTCGTCCTTGGTAGCAGTCTTCTTTGATTGGCCAGAACGCTCTGGCAGCTCTGCGGGCTTGGACTGGACCGCAGGGTGGGCGTACGTTCCCACCAGTGGCTGCTGACTGGAGGAAAGGGCGATCATCTGCAGCTGCCTGGCCGCAGACGGTGAGCGCTCAAAGTGGTTGGAAGAAGATAACGGGCTGTGCTGGGATGGGCTCGGACCCAGAACGGTTTGAGTCAACGGAGAGCTCTTTAGCGCCGTCAGCTGCTTACTGACAGACGTGACCTGACTGGAGGGAGCCGCAGCGATGGGTTGGAGGGATTGTCGAGGGGTTGTTGCTCTGTGACTGCTGGGGGAGTGAAGCCTGGGCCGAAGAGGGACGGCCCGGACCGGAGAGTAGAGAGCTGCAGGAGGCAAAGAGGAGGAAATCATTTAAACATTTAAAACCAGCCATGATTACTGGGTGAGCTTACTGTGGATGTGGAGGTTCTGACTGTTTAGTCCGTGATTAAAACCTAAAAACCTCTTTCACCAGGACAAAGACCCAGCTATGATGCAAGAGTATCAGAAGAATGTGGGCTGTGTTTCCAGAGTCTGGATGAGGTCTTTGGGAAGTATTGGCCATTTACCATTGGTAAGAGC